>VDFB02292016.1:69037-128181 GCA_007258455.2 Sequoia sempervirens
GAATGAAATTATTCAACTTGAAGGTGAAAATGTTGGAAATGAAGATGTTGAACATAATATTGAACTAAGTGTAAATTATGTTTCACCAAATTACATGAGAAATGAAGAACCTTGTGTGGAAGAAAGACATAGTCCAAAAGTCAAGACCTTCAAAAACCCCTAAATGGTTAATTGAAATTGATGAGAACATTATAAACAATTTTGAAGGCAAGATGTCAACACGAACCATTCGGTTGTGGGCTAGAAAACTTTTCATACAATATTTTAGCGATAAGACATTGACTGAGCAATGCCAAATTTTTGTACAATTGATAAAGATGCAAAAGATGAGACCTTTGCTTGACAAATTGAAGATTCATGTGCACAAGAAGAACAAAAAAAATAATATTATTGCCAAAAATATTTTAATGCTCTCAAATCTATTGGAAAAACTAACAAGAAAAAAGATAAGAGAGCTGCTCGAAGAGTCATTAAAACTACCCTAGTAAACCATCAATTGAAAAAGGCTCGCTTTATGAGACAAACTTGTATTGATTTTGACATAAATCGTAAAACTTTGGATAGAGCACTTGCAAGAAGAGAAAGAATAGATGATCCTCTTCAAAGTGATACATGGGCTTTTGCTTTTCTGAGGCTTCCTAATGGTTGATAAGAAGCTAACTAATAATGTAAAACAAGTAATTCAACAATTTTGGCATGATAACTCTAGAGTATCATCCAATGCAAAGGATGTTTTAAAGTTAAGAATTGGAAATCAAGACTGTACACCACATCCTAAACATTTCTTGGAATCAAGCCAAACAATGTTGTTCAAAAAATTTATTGAAACACATCCAAATATTGAAATCTTGCAAAGGAATTTTGAAGGTTTGAAGCCATTTTATTGTATGCCTCTTAAAATTTGTAATACTTCTTGTTGCAAATACCATGTGGAGTTTTCAATGTACCATGAACTATTATGCTATATCCGTTCTATTTTGCATACTAATGAAATGTTGCAGGAGTGTGGTGCAATGCATCTTCCGAAATCATCAAGGGACTTATTAGATCTTTTTTTATGTTCTAGAGATGATGGTTGTTTTTTCTATAGAAATGATTGTTTAAATGCAAAGTGCTCACAATGTGGTGGCTTGTCCAAGTTTGTTCAATGTTTTCATGAGGGTTCCTAACATGAATTTGGAAAGAAGCTTGTTGAGAAAAAGAGATATGAGATAGTCAAATATACTTTGCAAAGTGGAGGTGAAGGTTCTAGATGTGAGTTGGTTACAAAAGAATGCAAGTGTTGCTGATTTTATTTCAGATTTTAAGGACAATCTTTTCTACAAGTATGCAAGGCATAGTCATAGGTCTCAGTGGTTGGATCAACAATTTAGGATGTGTAAGGACTCTTTTCCCATTGGCACTATTATATTAGTGGTTGATTTTGTAGAAAAATACACATTGCAACCACAAAACGAGGTACAATCTCAGTATTACAATTCCATTTAGATTGCTATTTTTTTCCACATAACGTTTAGACATGCACTTGATAGTATAGAGAGGATCGAAGATACAAGAGTAATTACTTTTATAAGGAGTGATGATAGATCCTTACTCATCCGAGTATGTCCAACATTGCTTTGAGAATTTCTTTGAGTTCTTGCAAGAGCATGATATAGCAATGGGCCGACATCTCATTTGGTCAGATAACTACACAGGTCAATTCAAGAATGCTCGTATGTTTTATTGGTTGAGTAGAATGCATGTAGAGAGGGGTGTACAAAATATTTGGAGTTTTTTTGAAGCTGGGCATGGGAAAGGGGAGCACAATGGAGTAGGTGCATGTGTAAAAAGAGCTCTAGTTAAGGAGCAATTGAAGATTTCAGGAGAAAAATTTAGTGATGCACGTTCTATTGTTGATTGGTGTAGTTTAGCATTGTCACAGGGAGGGACACTTGATTCAACGGTGCGCAGATTCTTTTGGTTGGTTGAGGAGGGTATAGTGGGAGGCAGATTTGATTGTCATACAATCAAAGATTCTTCAAAGATGCATTCATTTTGAAGCTCAGATGCAAGCACATGGACCATTTGGACACGATATTTGGCTTATTTTTGCCGAGTTGTATCTTCGCGACGAGTGGGGATCAAATGGGAGTCAATTGAGGGTGGATACATGGGTTCCATAGTAGTATCTAACTCCATTATCTCAAACAATATCCAGGATAAATGACATAATGGAAAGTTCAAATTTGATTACTTACCTCAAATCTTTCGCACTACAACCAGGACATGTTTTTGCAGTTGTTGCACCACAGGGAATGAAGAGAGATCAGACTATTGGTTGGCTCGATGTGTGCAGGTAAAGCATAAGCTAACACAACCGATGGAAGATGATGATGGGTTCATGTTTCCTACAGGTTCAGTTGTGGTTGCAAGAACTTGGTTGCAAACATATATGGTTAGAAAGAATGGCATACCTGCATTTGAAGACTATGAGAAACACAAAACCATCCTCATGTATTCACACCTTGTTATAGAAACAAATTTTATGTTGTCCAGGCATCATGCCAAACCAAAGACAAAACAACTATGGACACTTAGTAATGTTGATCATGAAGCAATATTGGACACTCTTAAGCAAAGAGATGACCCTTCAGGCACACTTGAATAGCATTTTCAAGAATGGAAGGTAAAATGCTTAGGTTCATTATGGTTAAGTTCATTATAATTTAATATAGATTTGTTATTCTAACCATCTTTTCTATTGTGATAATATAGATTTCTCATTTGAAAAATTTTGTGATATTTCATAATTCCATTGATCAGTGTAACTTTCAAGCTAATAGCCAGCTTTGATCCTTCTGAGAGGGTATGCTAAAAGATTGACGAATATAGATTGCCATTCTACATTTTTATAGTTTGCATTTACCAATTCATCATCATTCAAAGCAATTTAGATTAATATAGATTTGTTAGTCTAACCATCTTTTTCTATTGTGACAATATAGATTTCTATCGGGATAAATTTTACATTTTTTGGCATGATTGATCATGAACTCGGCCAAGCAACAGTCACTGATCCTTTTGAGGTATGCAAAAGATTACAATAATATAGATTGGTTATTCTAATCATTTTTATAGTTTGCATTACTAATTCATCATCATTCAGGTTGTTTAGATTTCAATATAGATTTGCCCCTTTAATCCATCTTTTCTATTGTGACAACATATTCTCATTTCCATAAATTCTTTTGCAATATTTCTTTTGGCAACATTAATCATGGACTGGGCCGCGAACAATAGCCACTTTGATCCTTTTCTCAGAGAGGTATGCAAAAGATTATGAATATAGATTGGCTATTCTAAGCATCTTTTCTATTGGGTTGTATGTATTTTAACTAATTAGGCTTCTGATGGTTTGTACAGGCTTGTCACCCTTTAACGGAACATACTACTCTTTGTGGGAAGGACTGGTGGCCCTAAATGACTCCAATAGGAAAATTTTGTAAAATTTCAATTTTGAAATGTGAAACAATGTAAGAAGGGCATAATTGTGTAGTGAGACAATTCGATAGTAACTTATTGTAATTAATCGAGCTACAACCGGAGGTTTTCTTCCTGGTTCTTTCCTATCGGTATGCTCGTTTGAACCAGGTTTTGTAATATCTCCTATTTATATATAATAAATTACATTCATTAAGTTCATATATAACTTTGACATCTACTATGCTCTTGTACACATGAAGAGTGCACCATACATGTTAGACATGTATTGACCCTCTATTGGAGGCCTAAATAGATACTTGTATAAATTCTTCTCATATACCAGGTATAGAAAGAGAACCATACCATAAATATAGTTGAGTACACAATACTCTACAAATAGTGTTTTATGTAATGTAAAGTTAAAGACTTTTCCCATTCAAAATATCCTTTTAGATCCTAGCCTAATATTTTTTACAATTCCATTTAGGTTATAAAACAACTTGTAGGTTTTATCCATTTGTTCTCCTTATATTGTATCTTAATCCCTTAATATGAGAGTATGTTGCAAAACAAAATTATATCTAATGTCTTCTCCAAATTAAGAATGTAAATATGTAGTCCTTTTAAAAGAACAATAAAACATGGGACTAATTTCTTCATCAAACCCTTTAAGAAAATTTAATGTGTATAATGCTAAATAACACATATTATATTATAGATTCCAAAAAATATATCAACTATAAGATATTCTCTCCACTTCATATAATTTGATAATAGAATATCCCTTGATGCTATCTAAATGTATTAGAAAACACAAATCATTAAAAATTAGGTTATAATATGTATCTTAGTCATCTAGTCAAGGTATTAAATTTACCAAGGCTTCCTAAAGTTAGAGGGAAAGAAGTTTAAATTGCAAGATATAATGTTATTCAAACCTCTTTAACTATTGTGATTGCACAATAATAAGGTTTGTAGGTGTGAATGATAATAGCATGTGGCATAAACATATTGAAAAGAGTTGATCTCAACATAAGGAATAAAACTAGATTCTTTATCATACTTAACCTATCACCTTGATGGTAGTTTTTTAGAACATGGTTTTATTATTATTATATTGTAATACTATTTAAGATGATAATTACAATTAAAGATGATGTTGTTATAACCTGCACAACACAATTACAATTAAAGATGACGTTGTTATAACCTGCACAAGTTTGATCCAACCTTTTAGCACGTACAATTACAAGAGGATCATCCAATGTAGCTCAGAGTGATTTGGCGTATTTGGGTGCAAAAGAGGACCATCCCTAGCGTAAACTTACCCATACATACATGTTGGAACAGTCCATTTGGTTGTACGAGTTGCGGAATGAAAGTTGCACCACTTTGCAACTTTACACTGCTTGCATCTGGCAACTTTTCCCTCCACTGAAAAGTCATCACCACAGGAAAATGCCTCCGAGATAGAAAAAACTGAGAGAGGTTTATGTATATAGTCCTAACACGATCCTGTAGCCTTTGACGAAGTGTCTGTATTCCCTACGTTCTCTGAGAAATAGCCCTTCAAATATTGCTGCCTTTTAGCATTTTGGACTCTTAAGGGAAATCGCCGGTCCAATGTAGCTCAGAGTGATTCAGCATATTTGGGTGCAAAAGAGGACCATCCCTAGCGTAAACGTACCCATACAGACATGTTGGAACAGTCTATTTGGTCGTACGAGTTGTGGAATGAAAGTTGCACCACTATGCAACTTTACACTGCTTGCATCTAGCAACTTTTCCCTCCATTGAAAAGTCATCACCACAGGAAAACGCCTCTGAGATAGAAAAAACTGAGAGAGGTTTACGTAGATGGTCCCAACACGATCCTATAGCCTTCGACGAAGTGTCTGTATGCCCCACGGTCTCTGAGAAATAGCCCTTCAAATATTGTTGTCTTTTAGCATTTTGGACTCTTAAGGGAAATCGTCGGTCCAATGTAGCCCGAAGTGATTCGGTGTATTTGGGTGCAAAAGAGGACCATCCCTAGCGTAAACGTACCCATACAGACGTGCTGGAATAGTCTGTTTGGTCGTACGAGTTGCGTAATGAAAGTTGCACCGCTTTGCAACTTTACACTGCTTGCATCTGGCAACTTTTCCCTCCACTGAAAAGTCATCACCACAGGAAAATGCCTCCAAGATAACAAAAACCGAGAGAGGTTTATGTATATGGTCCCAACACAATCCTGTAGCCTCTGACAGAGTGTCTGTATGCCCCACGTTCTCCGGGAAATAGCCCTTCAAATATTGCTTCCTTTTAGCATTTTGGACTCTTAAGGGAAATTGTCGGTCCAATGTAGCTCAGAGTGATTCGGCATATTTGGGTGCAAAAGAGGACCATCCCTAGCGTAAACGTACCCATACGAACGTGTTGGAACAGTCTGTTTGGTCGTACGAGTTGCGGAATGAAAGTTGCACCACTTTGCAACTTTACACTGCTTGCATCTAGCAACTTTTCCCTCCACTGAAAAGTCATCACCACAGGAAAATGCCTCTAAGATAGAAAAAACTGAGAGAGGTTTACGTAGATGGTCCCAACACGATCTTGTAGCCTCTGACGGAGTGTCTGTATGCCCCACAGTTTCCGAGAAATAGCCCTTCAAATATTGCTGCCTTTTAGCACATTGGACTCTTAAGGGAAACTAGTGGGCAACATAGTTAACTTCTTCACAAACTTGGTTTGAAGTAATTTCATTCTTTTTTGTGCATTTGAGAGACATTTTGATTGGAGGTCGGTCTATGAGCCCTGTTCTATGATATTACAAAAAGGTATTGTGGACCTATATTAAGCTACCACTCTCAATATCATACAAATTGAACCCTGGCATCAATAGACTCTGTATATCAAGCTGCCACAATTCTATTGATGTTAGCAGCTTCTTCGATCTCTTCCAGCCGTTCCAACACATGACAAAGCTTGGAAAAGAGAGAAGGAAGTCCTATAGCAAAGAGAAGAGTAAAGTCCGCTTCAAGAGTAAAACATGGCACTTGCTAAGACTAAGCCTGCCCAGCCATACAAAAGTGGCATACAATATAGCAAAGTCCTCTAGCAATACATAAAGGAAAGTCCGCCCTTGTTTCTTGGCACAAACACTTAGCAAAGCCCACCCATGTTAAGAAAGGGATGTGTCAAACATGATTGAAGTCCGGCACATGTCTTGGCCATGAAACTTGACAAGGTCCACGCTTACCAAAGAGTGACATGGTATAAAAGATGGAATCTTGCCAAATCCACTTCAAGAGGATAATGAGTGTCTGCACTTAGAAGAATATGAACATGGAAAGTGAATGAGTGAAGTCCGCTCAACATGTTAAGTCTGAAATGGCAAGAGAAAAGAGGAAGTATGCCAGCCTTAAAGTGAAATTGAGCTCGCCCCTCATTTGTAAAGGGTGGAGACAGTGTATAGAATTGTTGTGATAGACTATTTCTGTTAATAAAATCTCTTATGCATGATTTGATTTGAACAACTTTTATTGTCAAATAGTGTGCATGGTTGCATAACTTTTCCACCATAGATTGGAGATAGATTAGAATTAGATTACACTTGGAATAAAATTTGCCTAAAGTTAGCCTGAGCTTACTCTGTGGATTCTTAACTTTTGTCTGGATAAATATTGTTCGATTGGGAGGTATTTATTCATGATATGAAAACCATAAGCACATTTCCTTGAAGATTGCAATGGCTTTGCGTAGTTGGCATGATTCCTACGTGGCGAAACAAAGTTTGGTTTTGTTTCACCAAGTCAATACCATCTCTTGAATTCTTAGGAAGTAGATTAGAACTTCTGACCCCTTGTCTCCTTTTTCAATTTGTTTGATCTGCAACCCAAATAAAAGAGCTTCATTGTCCAAACCTTCATTGTGAATTGAAAAAATTCAATGCTTTAGGTGTGATAAGTTTGGTCACTTTTCCAAACATTGTTCAGATAGACCTAAGCATCAAGCCTCCATTGCAGATGTAGATGATGTTTCTCCACAGAAGAATGAATATTTTTTTTGCTCAGCATTGTCAAGCAATGTACCCACTGACACCAACACTTGGCTGATCGACAATGGTTTTCTCAGAAAGAGGGAGTTGATTATGAAGAAACATTTGCTCTTGTTGCTTGTTACACTTCTGTCAGAACTATCATTGCCCTTGCTACATCAAGAGGATGGAAGATTCATCAAATGGACGTGAAGACAACTTTTCTCAATGGTGTGATTGAGGAAGAATTTTACGTCAAGCAACCTAATGGTTTTGAGGTTCATGGGAAGAAGTCACATGTGTGTAAGCTGAAGAAGGCCTTGTATGGTCTTAAGCAGGCTCCTTGTGCATGGTACGAAAGGATTGATCGGTACCTATCTAGTTTGGGCTTCTTGAAGAATGATGTTGATTCAAATCTCTACTTCAAGGTAATCAATGGTGATGCATTAATATTGGTACTAATTCATGCTTCTAGGCTGCATATATATATATATATATATATATATATATATATATATATATATATATATATATATATATATATATATATATATATATATATATATATATATATATATTTTTACATGTTTTCTCCATTGTTCGGCCCCTACACCACAAGTAAATGGTTGCATAGTGTGTGGAATGAGGGGGCAGCAGGCCTGTAATTGAAATCTTTTCATCTATCAACATCTAGTTGTTACTTATGCAATGTGAAGTAATGCTTTGAGTTTGAAAGATGTGCAATGCAATGTAATTAATAATATGAATAAATTTTTAATTATTAGTTATGTACTATGAAGTAATTGCATAACTGCTTAGGTTGACTTTGTAAAAACTATATTGTAATTGAAATTTTTTCATCTATCAGCATCTAGTTGTTACTTAAGCAATGTGAAGTAATGCTTTGAGTTTGAAAGATGTTCAATGCAATGTAATCAGCAATATAATAAACTACATAATATAACCATTCTTTTTATGCTATTGTACATCAAGATATTTAACCATTGCTCACTTGATTAAAATTTCAAAGAGTTTAATTATACACATGAGGAGGCAATTAAATTTCAATTGTCAACTTCTATATATCAAATTATCCAATAATCAAGTGTATGTCCATATACACAAATGGCATCAACGCCAACTCAAACAAAATTTTACAATATGTGGCACATGCCATCTCGGTATCTATTCAATATTTACATGCCAAAATGTCTATCTCATCCTAAACTACTGGTGGATCATCAAAATGGAGCCTCTTTGAAGCACTCGTTGCCTCTAAAGGTAGCTGCACAAGAAAAATTCAAACCACAATTGAGATTAGTTATACTATATAATTTAAAATTGAATAATTAACATCAAAATCAATATACATTAAATTATAATTGAACTCTAAAATTGTAATCTTGATTACGAAATATCCGCCTCTTCAAAGGGTCAGGAGTCCTAGAATATGCCCCTCTCAAAGAACCACCAAACCATCTTTTGTAATTTCAATCTATATAGGTGAACAAAAACATAAAAGTGATCCAAGTTAGCATACAATTGTCATTAATAGGAACATATAAATACCAAACACAAAATAAAATGAACACATACTTCTTTAGGTGTTTCGACACCTCCTCCTTGAGGTGCTTCAACACCTACTCCTTCAAGTGTTCTAATACGTATTGCTTCGGGCGTTGTGTCACTTGTCAACAAGGACGTATAGCTCATAATTCCCTGCACATAAAAATGACAAGTACATATGAAACTACCAATCTATGTCGATGTATGTATAATCAATAAAAGATCTTAAAATTCTTAATTCAATCAAATTTGAGTTCAATTACCTTCCCCTTACCAACAATGCACTTCCATAATCTGGGCAAGGCTGCACCTCGCTCGCACAAGGTATTTCCTACAAGAGGAAAATAAGATAAACATATAAGTTATTATATAATTTCATTAATGACAATTCAAATGACAAGAAAGTATATAATAAATAAATGTAAATTAGTGAGTGCAAATTATATACTATGTGTGTGTCGAGGCCAAATGAAATGGCCCTCAGGGTGCTATTTGTCACATGTGTCAGCTCCTCCTCGGACATCAACTGTTAAATAGACCATGTAAATAAATATTAGTACATTATATTATCTCTTATTAATATTCATTTAAAAACAAATGCAAGTTATGAATTCACAACTTAAATTTTACTTGTGTCACTATTCCAATGTCCCCCTCTCTAGCAAGAGAGGACTCTGTACGGTGTGCTCCACTCCCCTGCGTCTAATCTATAATGTCCACATCATGGAAGTCATAATCAAAAGTGTCTAAGGGATGCTCGGCAGGCTGTACAAGAGGGCCCAAGCATATCTGGTGACACATGGAGCAAGTATGTGGTACACAAATATGTGGACCTGACGAGGATGACGCAGCAGCACTCAAGCCATCACCAACATCACTAGAATGTGGTTGAGCTACTACAGAAGCATGCGAAACCAAAAGACCACTCAAAGAGTGAATAGCATCGATAGTCCGTGTGGCCGCATCCTGCATAATATCTGGATGGTATACTGAAGGTGGCGGAGGAAGGGGAGGAGGGGGAACATATGGGCGGGGTATTACTTTAACTGCCCCTAGTCTATCCTGGGGCATACCTCCACCAACACCCTAGAAGGGTTTAATGTCAAATTAATTGACATGATGCCCTAACACAAAATCAGCATATAATTTTTTTATAAAATAAAATGGTATATCACAATTGTTGTTCGGTGGTTTCAAAAAAACCATACACCAATGATCCCAAAAGTTTTCTACAATGTCTCTATGAGTGCACCATTTTATAGAAAGTTTTGTTTTATTAACATTAACCGGAAAACCAGTACGGGGGTTAACAAATAAAGAGGCTATGTGGGCTTTGGTTATTCCGAGATCTTTCACATTGTCATAGGACAATCCACATGCATAATATTCTCTCATGGCTTCTTGCCACGAATGAAAGGCATTATGTTGCGAGGAGAGGGTTTCTATGTTTTTAATTATTTCTTTCATTGTGTTTGACATCTCAGATAATCAAGGGACTCTCATATAAACTTCACAAATGCCCCTTAATTGTTGCAATTTTTTAGAAATTAATTCTTGAATTGATGGCTGTGGAGGTGGTGGAGGTGGTGGAGGTGGTGGAGCAGCCATAATGCCTGATTAAAATTAAAAACAAATTAATCTAATTAAAATAAGACAATATAAATGAAAATATTATAAAAATACCCTAGTTTTTTTTTTAAATCCAACAAAAACCCTAGTTTTTAACAAAAATCTATAAAATTCTCTAATTTTTAATCCAAATACATAAAAAACACTATTTTAAAATCAAAATCCATTACAAACATTCAATTTTCATCAAAATCCATACTAAATTCAATTTTTTTATAAAAAATCTATCAAAAACCCTATTTTAAAAAAAAACAACTAAAATTACACAAATCTAATTGCAAATTTGATTAGAGCAAAGAAAAATCAATAATCTAACCTTTTGAAGATGGATTTGCACCAAATCGGATATCTGATTTGCGAAATAAACTTTTGACTATGCGCCCGCCGTGGTTAACCAGTTGTGAAATGAGAATGAGTTTTAATCTGGCCGATATGGAAATATATATGTTGTCACAAATCGGATATCCGATTTGGAAATCTAGGTTTGGGTTTTGCTTCGGTAGTGTGTACTGACACCCAAGCCACATAAAGTCAACTCGGCATTTTCGCGTTTTTGAATCGATGAAACACGTTATTTTTTCTCCATTGCCACTTTTTGGCATACCATGATCCTGCACATGCCCGTACCTATCTTAAATTTTAACAAAAATTCGTCACTTATTAGTACCTTATGTTATTTCTACAATTGTGCTCGTGTTTATATTGATTTGGATATTCTAAAGATAATTATATAATTTATTCTTGTATATATTTCTAAGATACTTCTCCTTTGTACTAGTTCTTTATTGATACCATCATTGTTTAACAAAAGTATTTTCACAATCAATGACTCACCTCTCTCTAATTTATTTATTGGGATTTTTCATCTGCTTGACTCTTCATAAGCATTGTAACTCTTATGCAACCTTTATGTCTTCTACCAATACTCCATTTTCTTTGGAAACATTCAAATACTCTATGTCCTTCTATTCCACATCTAAAATACAATCATATGAAGGTTGTTTCACTACATCTACCATATCACCCTCCATCTATCTAATATTCATCTATTCTTTTATTTCATTATGAACTACTACTTCCTCTTTGTTTAATTTATTCATTATAAGGTCTTTCAACAACATCTTTATGTCTCTCTTTGGGTTAATTCATCATCATTGTTGCATTAATCCATTAGGTTAAACCTTAAACCCTAAACCTAACATCTTTCATCATTCCATTAATCCATTACATGAAACTACAAATGACTAATGTTATCCATATTTACACTATAATTTATTAATTGAATAATTGAAGAAGGTTCACTTTTACCATGTAATTGATGCAATCATCATAATTAATCATTCAAAATTTTCCTCAAATGTGTTTTTAAGGCATGTGGATGAGAGTTTGAAATATTCAAATGAATTATAGAAGCAATGAATTATTAAATCCATAAATCCATTATTTGCAGTGTTGGAAAACACACTGTCCCTTGTCAATTATTTCCTTATGAAAAATGCTCACATTATTTCCAGTGTTGGAAAACACACCATCCCCTGTCAATTATTTCCTTATGAAAAATGCTCACATTATTGTAGTGTTGGAAAATACACTATCCCTTGTTAGATATTTTCGTATGAAAAGTTCTTGATTCATACACACCAACAATGTAATGAAGTCCACCTTAAAATTTTAGAACAACTATTTGGTACAGTAAAAATGGCATTTCACTTTCTTCATTTGATTGGAACAAAAAAAAGCTCACATTATTTGCAGTGTTAGAAAACATACTGTCCCTTGTCAATTATTTCCTTATGAAAAATGCTCAAATTATTTCCAGTGTTGGAAAACACACCATCCCCTGTCAATTATTTCCTTGTGAAAAATGCTCACATTATTGCAATGTTGGAAAACACACTATCCCTTGTCAGATATTTCCTTATGAAAAGTTTTTGATTCGTACACACCAACAATGTAATGAAGTCCACCTTAAAATTTTAGAACAACTATTTGGTACATTAAAAATGGCATTTCACTTTCTTCATTTGATTGGAACAAAAAAATGCTCACATTATTTGCAGTGTTGGAAAACACATTGTCCCTTGTCAATTATTTCCTTATTTAAAATGCTCACATTATTTCTAGTGTTGAAAAACACATTGTCCCCTATCAATTATTTCCTTATGAAATACACTCACATTATTGCAATGTTGGAAAACACACTGTCCCTTGTCAGATATTTCCTTATGAAAAGTTTTTGATTTGTACACACCAACAATGTAATGAAGTCCACCTTAAAATTTTAGAACTATTTGGTACGGTAAAACTAGCATTTCTCTTTCTTCATTTGATTGGAACAAAACTGCTCACATTATTTGCAATGTTGGAAAACACATTGTCCCTTGTCAATTATTTCCTTATTTAAAATGCTCACATTATTTCCAGTGTTGGAAAACACGTTGTCCCCTATCAATTATTTCCTTATGAAAAATGCTCACATTAATGCAGTGTTGGAAAACACAGTGTCCCTTGTCAAATATTTCCTTATGAATTTTTTTTTATTCATACACACCAACAATGTAATGAAGTCCACCTTAAAATTTTAGAATAACTATTTGGTACAGTAAAAATGGCATTTCACTTTCTTCATTAGATTGGGTATCCCACACCTACAAATTCTCCTCGAGCTCTCCACGATTGAGCTTAGAACAAGCAAAATACAATTAATCACAACCTAGTGTGTTTTCCAACCTACGATGATTTTTTTGCATATCTTTTTCCATCATATGAGGAAATTGAAACACAAATTTTACTCTAAGTAATAATTGTGGTAAATTTTGAAGGTGTCTTTCATTACATTTGTACTCTCTAAATAAGAAAAGGTTTTCATTACAATAGTTGGAGGTCACAAAACATTGGGTGCTATGAAACCTATACCACACATACTATTGCAAAATACTATACACATAACAACCCAATTGGTTAGTCACCCCTCAGGTCAATTTGATTAGTTCTATGTATCCCCCACATGCAACTCCTCAAACTCTCCACCCTTAAGCTTAGAACAAGCACAATCATATCACTCACAACCCACTGTGTTTTCCAACCTTTGATTATTCTATGCATTTATTTTTCCATCATGTGAGGAAATTGAAATGCAAATTGAATCTAAGTAATAGTTGTGGCAAATTCTGAAGGTTCCTTTCATTACATTTGTACTCTCTAAATAACAAAAGTTTGTCATTACAATAATTACATGTTGGAAAACACTGGGTTTTGTGGAACCTGCAACCCACATAGTGTTGTAAAACCTTCTACACATAACAACCTAATTGGTTAGTCACCCCTCGGGTCAATTTTATTAGTTTTATGTATCCCCTACCTTAAACTCCTCCCCAAGCTCTCTGCCCTTGACCATAGAATAAGTAGAATGAAATCACTCACAACCAACTGTGTTTTCCAAACCTATGATTATTTGGTGCATTTTTTTTCTATCATATGACAAAATTTAAATGCAATTTTTAGTAGATAAGTAGCAATTGCACGCTAAATTTTGAAAGTGTCTTTTATTACATTCATACTCTCTAAATACCATCACTATTTACCAAAACTCTTTTCATGATCAATGACTCACCTCTGTCTAATTCATTTATTGTGATTTATCATTTGCTTGATTCTTCATAAGTATTGTAACTCCTATGTACAAACTTTAGGTCTTCTACCAATACTCCATTTTCTTTGGAAGCATTCAAATACTCTATGTCCTATTGCACATCTAAAATAAGATCATATGAAGGATCTTTCACTACATCTACCATATCTTCCTCCATCTATCTAATATTCATCTATTCTTTTATTTCATTATGAATTACTACTTATTTCTTTAGTTTCTTCTTTATAAGGTCTTCCAACACCATCTTTATGTATTTCTCTTTGGAATATTATTTTGCATATATTCTACATTCTGCAATATTTCCTTTGACTTCTCTTCTTCCTTTAATGCAAATTGATATGTTTCTTTAATAGTCATTTGTCTTACCATACTCAATTATTCTTGCATGGTTCCTCTTAATCCACTTATTTATCTAGACACCTTTTCTTCATATACTACACTATGTCTAAGCCAATTATCATCTTATAAAATCTTCAATATATTTCCTCACTCTTATTTTTTTATCACAAATTTTGTAAAATTTTCAACAATTATAAGTGGTAATCAATTTTTATAATTTTACTCTTCAACTTTAAAATTATTCTATATTTCTCTCTTTATATAATCCCCATCTCTCCATTCCTTTCCATTTATACTTATTTTCACCATATTGCAATATATCACTTCAATTTAGTCTTAATAAACCTAACCCTCTTAGGATCTACAATTTCCTCATACACAAAAAAAATTTAAGATAATTTCTCTAATCATTCAATTATTTCAAAATCAAACTACCAAAACAAGTAGCAATACATATTTTAGGTCCCTTATAAATTTTTAAAATAGATTTCAATATCTTTTAAAATTTTATAACTTCCTCTTCTTGTTCATCCACAACTTGTTTTGATAAATAGTGCATTCTAGGAGTGTTTATTCTTCTTTAAATTTCTTAGTCAACACTTTAATCACAAACACAACCCATGTATAAATTATAATATTTTGATTTGATAAGTAATACAATGCTCTTCACAATGTGCTACAAGACTTTGCCAATTTTAACAAAAAATATCTTTTGGAGATTATAAAAATAAACACCTTCAAGTGATGACCAATGACATTTATATATAGAGTGCAAGAAATTAATTTGAATTGTACCAACCAGCAAGGTGATGCAATGTTCCATTCACATGAAATTTGTAGATAGACCCATTTGGGATGAATGAAGTGAGTAGTAAGATCAATACAATGAAAATAAATGAAGTTACAACCATGAATATGTTTGAGACCAATAATATTGGATATATATTTAAATGTTGGCACAAAGCTTGGATATTCGTTGCATAGTTCGATCATGTCTTGTTTGTACAAGGAGGATTATTGGCCAATGGTTAGATTAGAAGAATCAAATCACATTAATGTAGAATCAAACTATGATGATCTATGATGTATTTTAATGCTTTGTAAATAACTTATTCTATTTTAGAAATAACTTTTGGTTCTACAAAACAAAGTCTTTATTTGAAAATCACTTGTGTTTTGGAATTCTGAAGCTTAGACTACAATTTTTTTGATAACTTGTGGTACAAAGACTTGGAATCTATAGTCCTGTAGTGTCTTAGGCTGTGTATTTTTTGAGAAACTTGTGTTTTTTTTTTCTATTTAGTACCTTTACTTTATTCTAAGAAACTTCCTGCAAAACGACCTTTGGATATTAGGTCATAAAGCAGCAAACATGAGATTTTATGATTGAATGGAATGAATACAGGGCCAGCTTTTGTGAGAGGGCTCATCTCTCTTTCTTCTTTGAGCTCTACCAGGATTGGGGGTGGGGGAAGAGGATATTCTCTTTCAGACGTTGCAACAATAATCACTTCTAAACATATTTAGAAGGATAAAAGCACTTAATATCAGACAATTTATTATGAATTCTTCTAAAACTAATCACCAACTTAACTAAGTTTTTCATACAAAATTATAGATCCAATTCAAATGTCACTAGATTCTATTATGTTAGCTATCAGCAAGATAATAGATGGATTTTGAAATGCAAAATTATAGACCCGTGAGTTCATAAGTAGAAGATAAAAGATGCAAAATATAATTCACCAATCTTCTACACATTACATGCAAATTGGCTTAATAACTTAAATAAACTATTCTCATCTTGATTTTCATTTGTAAATTAGAATAGGTGATTAGAAATCTCCTAGATTGTTTCCTATTATTCTGCACATAGTCAAATATCAAATAGAAAAATAACACAAACCATTAATACATCTGACATATTTGAATAGCCTAATTTACTTGGTTTTGTCTTGTAAGACTTATCCATCAGATACCACTCAACCCAAAAGATTTTGATTCTACTTAGTAATCCTTTTCCTATGTTAGTTATTCCATATGCTAAGTCAAAGAGGTTTCCTATTAAGATAAAATTTTAATAGAAAGTTTTATGGCATTCCTTAAACACCAATTAACATGAATACAACAAATGTTTATTAAGAAACATACATTTTTTGAAGCAAATAATTAAGAAATGGAGATAATTTGAATTATTTAGATAAAAGCATGTCTTACACCAAATCCCAAAAAAAAAATATGAATAGCTGATAGAAAATATATTTGGCACAAACTCAAAATACTTTCTATTTCTTTAATTTTCATACGCTACAAGAACCAAAACTGAGAGCGTGACCAACACCAAAGGCGTGCTTATCTAAGCATCGGGTCCATCTCATCTATTTCTTGGTTAAGAATTCTTGCACATCGAAAAAGCCAAATGAAAAATGATTCAAATCTATTGACATTAGAATACTTCAAATTTTGTAAGTATTCCTAAGAAACTCATAACTTTCTACTCAAACATACGACAAATATGTTTATTTTGATATTTACAGTAGAATACTAATTGGCAATTGTAGAGTCACCTTTAAGTATCAATTATTTCAATTTAACAAAATAATTATATCAGCAACCATAGTATTACAGCAACATGACTTGTGACTGCTAACAGCTACAGCACAATTAATACTCTATTTTCAACACACCTTGTCATAAGATCAGCATTTCTCCTTATATAAATGACCAGGCAATGTAGATTTGAAAAAATAATTTGTTTTTGTATTGATTTCGAGTATTTATTCAATTTGTGCAGAAAATGTAAATGGATATTGTATATTGTTTTAAATTATATGAATAATTTTTAATTTTATTTGAGCTCTCTTTCTAATGAATCAACTTATCATTGATAAATTGTCTTGGAGATTTTCTGACAAAGGAAAATTGCATACTGCTTATTTTGACACAGAAAGTTGTGCTTTCCATTTTAGAAAAAATCTCTACAGAAGAATAGGTCCCAAAACCTAGGAAAATGAAGAAGTCGAAACCATTACCTCCAAATCCTGATTTGATTATGAAACAATGTTGAGTTGTATTGCGTCTTTCTGCTACAGCAGATGAAGCAAAGGTGTTTTGCAACTTGTTGGGACTAACACTTCTAAATCCAAATGATAATGATGAGGAGGGAATACTTGGTCCTCCCGCTATGGTTTCTCGTCCTCTGGATTTTTGAACAATTGATTTAATATTAGCTGCGGGTGGTTATGGAGATTCATATCACACAAAGTGACATTGATTTCGAGAATGCTCTCCAGTTTAGGCTTCCATGAATAACCTCCACCTCTAGCTACAACAAGAGAAGAAAAAGAAGAAGCCTTTGTTGGGTTGCTTGCTTCCATTTCTGTCAACAGTGGGGTGATCTCCATTACTGCACGTTTCACACACTGTTGCAAAGCATTCCCTGCTTCTACAGTATTCTCTGCAAAAACCCAGAATCAAACCTGTATGATCTAAACATGTAGAAACAATATGCATGCTCTGTCCATAAAAATGTGAGCCACATCAAGTTTATCCAGACCCACTTTCTAAAACACTTGAAAATCCACCAAAAACAACAGAAAATCCACCACCCAAAGCGACAGCCATTTGAGAAACCACATTGCCACTTCAAACGTTGATATCCCAAGAATTTGTCTCAACAACACATCACCTAAAAATTTGAAAACACAATCAATTACAAAATGGAACTAAAAAACCAGATTATGTAATGCATTATGTACTTACAGTGTTGTGGACGAACACATTCTACCTTTTAAACTGTAAATAGTTGCATATCAGGATTTCTTCGAGTGGTTTGATGACTAACGTCTGCTACTCAAAATTCATGTTGTGTGCAAATGAAAATGGAACGGGATTTTTAGAAACATTTGAATGAATGAATGAATGCTTTTAATTACGTCCACGAGACCAGTTGGCCTATGGGACCCCCAAAACAGAACTGAAACCACAATTTGACACAAACCGAACAGCCGCCGACCTCACCGAGTACTTATGTTTCCCTTTAACTCTTTGCTAATTTTGTTTCTTCTACTGTGTATTTTGATCAGGTAATCAGCCGTTTCAGCGATCTCCTCTTCAAACAAAGCCTCTAACGATTTGACTTTAAACTGATCCAAGTAACTGCACCTAATGTCCTCGTAAGCTTTACACTGCATGACGTAGTGCCATTCTGTTTCCACCATTCTATTTAAACTTGCATGGTTTGAAAAAACTCACTTAAAACTCCCACCTACTTTCAAAACCACTGGCAGAAATTGGAAACGTCAATCAGTCTAGCTTTCCCATTTATTCTGTTGTCATCCATCAATCAAATCTATGTGTCATTGTTTTGTCTTTCCATTGGGTGTGTTTTGTCCGATGGGGGTACAATATCATGTTACATACATAAGTGTTTTTTGTCTAGGAGTTAGCTTTCTCCTTGTAGGAGTGACTAAGGCCCCACATAAATATAACTTTTTTATATATTTTTAATATTTTTTTTAACATTTTTTAATATTTAAAAAAATGATTGTTTTTAAATTCTTCGACAACTATTTTTTTTTTTGTAAATGTAGCTTGTTTTAAATGTCTAAAAAAAACATTGAAAAGTTTTGAAAAAAATATATATTAAAAATTTTTCAAAAAGGAAAGTGGGTACCTTTAGGGCTTTGTGCCACATAAATTTGTGGGCCCATAAGTCTCCACTCCTCTTTATGGGTTAGCCTTTTATAAAGGCTATTAAATCCCTCATGTGGGGATGTGGGGGTGGCTCCCTAAATATAATTTTTTTATATATTTTCAACGTTTTGAATTTTTAAATTTTTTTAACATTTTTTAATATTTAAGAAAATAATTTTTTTTAATACCATCGACAATATTAGTTTTTCGCTATTTTTGTAGATTTTTAAAAACACAACTTTTTAAAAAATAAATGCTACTTTTTTAAAAGGTTTTAAAAAATATATTGAAAAGTTTTGAAAACAAATATTAAAAAAATTTCAAAAGGGAAAGCGGATACCCTTAGGACTGTGTGCCACATAAATTTGTGAGCCCATAAGTCCTCACTCCCCTCTATGGGTTCAACCTTTTATAAAGGCTATTAAATCTGTCACATGGGGATGTGGAGATGGCTAAAGCCCACCACATAAATATATTTTTTTATATTTTTAATTTTTTTTTAATATTTGTTTTAAGATTTTTTAATATTTAAGAAAAATATATATTTTAATTCCTTCAACAATATTAGTTATTCACTATTGTTTTAGCTTTTTAAAAGATAAATGTAGTTTTTTTAAATGTTTCAAAAAAACATTGAAAAGTTTTGAAAAAAATATTAAAAAATTTCCAAAAGCGAAAGTGTGTGCCCTTAGAGCTTTGTGCCACATATATTTTTGGGCCCATAAGTCCCCACTCCCCTTTATGGGTTCAACCTTTTATAAAGGTTATTAAATCTCTCACGTGGGGATGTGGGGGTTGCTAAGGCTCCCCACATAAATATAATTTTTTTATATTTTTCTTAATTTATTTATTTTTTTAATATTTTTTAACATTTTTTAATATTTAAGAAAATATTTTTTAGTTTAGCTATTCGTTATTTTTGTAACTTTTTAAAACATAGTTTTAAAAATAAATACAACTGTTTTAAAATATTAAAAAAAAACATTGAAAAGTTTTGAAAAAAAATATTAAAATTTTTCCAAAAGGGAAAGTGGGTACGCTTAGGGCTCTCCCACATAAATTTGTGGGTTCATAAGTCTCCACTCCCTTTTATGGGTTCAACCTTTTATAAAGGTTATTATATCCCTCACGTGGGGATGTGGGGGCGGCTAAGGCCCCCCACATAAATATAATTTTTTTATATGTTTTTAATGTTTTTTTTATATATATTTTTATCATTTTTTAATATTTAAAAAAATATATTTTTTCTAATTTCATTGACAATATAAACTATTCACTATTTTTTCAATTTTTTAAAAACACAGCTTTTTAAAAAATAAATGCAGCTTTCTTAAAATGTTTCAAAAAAACATTGAAAAGTTTTGAAAAAAATTAAAAAATTCCCAAAAGGGAAAGTGGGTATCCTTAGGGCTTTGTGCCACATAAATTTGTGGGTCCATAAGTCCCCACTTCCCTTTATGGGCTCAACATTTTATAAAGGTTATTAAATCCCTCACGTGGGGATGTGGGGGTGGATAAGGCCCCCCACATAAATATAATTTTTTTATATATTTTTAATGTTTTTTATTTTTTTACATTTTTTAACGTTTTTTAATATTTAAGCGGTTGCAGCCTATCATGGCTTGAAGATGCCTCAATCAAAAGGTTACAAGAAGGTGTGGCTTGAGAGGAAATCTATCAATATTATTAATAATCTGAAGAAGTCTTATGCTCCTTCATGGAGTGTTGAATCTATTATCATGGATGCTATTGAAATCCTAAATTCGTTTGATGAGTATTATATATCTCATATTTTTAGGGAAGGGAATGGTCTAGCTGATGTTTTTTCTAACCTTGGTATTAGGGGTTCTAGGGAGTGGGATGTTAATGACCCCCTCCCCATTGAGGTTATTTGCTTGTTTAAATCATGATTTTCAAAACTGCTAACTTGGAGGATCACCTCATTATGCTCTGGACTCGAATGACTATTATCACATGGTAGTTTATTATTCGAAGTGATGGCAAGCTAGATCTTGATCGAGTTGAAGGTACCTTCTATGATCTCTATATGAGGTGGCATTCTAGGTTCATAATTTCTCTCTACCATAATATCATTGCCACATAGATTGTGGGTATTTTTTGTCTCTCCTTCTCAAGGTTTCTCCTAATCGCTTGCAAGGTTCTCAAGCTTCTAAGTTCTGCTAATTCAGGGGCCATGGGAGGTGACAAAAATCATGCGGAACCTTTCTCTTATGATACTGTTAAGAAAAAGGAGGTATGGAGTATTATGTAGGAAGGTGGGCTCACTCCTTATCTGGAGAGGCTACATGGCAATAACCTGCAGGCTACGGCCTTGTTTGCTAAAGGTTGGAATAATAGGGTTTTGAAACTGGGTGGCACTAAGTTTGATGTTAATGAGGATTTTATTGCAAATATCACCAATCTCTCCACAGAAGGCAAGAAGGTTTATAGAGATAAGAAAGAATCAAAAGTGGCTATGGATATTTTCTTTAAAGGGACTAAAGAATGAGACCTGAAGTCGGTCAAGAGTGGTGGGTACTAGCGCAATTCACTCAAAGCTCTTGGGGGGGATGTAGTAGAGGAACTAATGAGGTACATTACTCTTGATGGCCATTTTTTTGTAGTTAATGCTAATCATTTTTTTCTCTTGAATCATTTTTTCCATAAGAAGAAAATTTTCTTTCCATTTTATCTCTTGGCTTCTCTAAAGTATGGTTTGAAGGATCACAAAAAGAACCCTAAGAATTTGGTGCTACATATTGATCTTATTCTACTAATTTAGGATTATGCTAAAGAATTTGAGGTCTCTAAGTTGCCTGCTATCACTCCTAAGGGTAAGCAATAGAAGTCAACTGTGGAATATGAAACTATTTCAGAAGATGAATCGGTCCCTATGAAAGGGAAAAAGAAGAATAAAGTCCTAGAGGAGTTTGAAACAAAGGAGGATATAGATTATGCACTAGATTCTCAAGCCTCCATGGAAGTGATCTCACAACCTCCTGATGTGGGTAAGTCTGGTAAAGGGGTTTCAAGTCCTAACCTGAAGGGTTATGAGACCTGTAGTGAGGAAAAGGCTGCTGAAAAAACCAACTAAATCTAAGCTTGTTGCCCCTTCCACTATCCTCAAGGATAGGATTGCAATTGTTGGTGATTCATCATCCCCTGTTTTGGGGACCAAGAGAAAGGAGGGTAGTAATAATAAAATGGCTACTAGGTCTACTAGCTAGATGGTGGAGATGTAAGCTCCTTCTCTCTTGAAGTTGGATGGAGGGCAGGATGCTTTGGAATCTCTGGGTGTGGACTTGGAGGTGCAGAATAGGAGGTCTGTTGCTGAGGAAATTACTAACTCAATCTACAAGATGCAAATTTTGGTTGCTGAAGGTAAAGGTAAGGAGGTTTATATTAGACAAGAAAAGGTGAGTTCTTCCCAGGAGGATGATGCTAAGGTTAAGGATGTTCTTAACTTTGACCATAAGGAGGTGCCCAATGTTTTTGGGATGGCTAAGGAGGGTTCCATTTCATTGTTTAAATTGTTTAAATGGGTGTTTCACAAGCTCAACATGACCAATGTTACGGTAAGGGGTGCGGTGAGTAAAGTGTGTGAATCTTTGGCTCAGAACCAATTTGATGAATTGTTTGATTCCTTGAAGATTGTTGTTGAGGAAACACTAAAGATGAAGCAGATGCTCAAACAAAGAATCTTGAACTTGGAAGACCAAATGGAAAGGATCAATGTAAATTTGGTGAAGGTTGGGGAGAGAACTAAATCTGCTATGAAGTATGAATCTGTGGGAATTTCTAATCCTAATGAAATGGCCAAGAAATTCAAGGAGATTGCTCCTGGTGAGGAAGCTAATGTTGGTGAAAGGCATGTGGAGGAGAAAATTTTGATTGACAAGGTTGTTGGGTTGCAGAATGTTTTGATTAGTCAGGTAAATGTGGGTGGGCCCGGTGCTAGAACGTGCAATAAGACCAAGGTGCAGGTTGGGGTCCTGGGTAAAGATTTTTTTGAAGTCATGGATGATTATCAGAAGATTGTGGCAAGCGATATGGAAGCTGCAAATATCTTGAATAATATGTAGTTTTGTTGCTTTTTTCCTTCCTTTTTGGTTCTTGTCATGCTGATAGTTTGTTTTGTTTTGGCTATTATTTGCTCTATGTAGTTTTCTTTCGCTTCAGCTGATCTTTTTGTAAAGGGTTTCGGGGTCCCTTCAAAACTTTTTTACCTCTAATCAAAAACATTTTTTAATATTTAAGAAAATATTTTTTTCTATTTTCATCAACAATATTAACTATTTGCTATTTTTTAAAAAATTTAAAAAATAAATGAAGCTCTTTTAAAATGTTTCATAAAAAACATTTAAAAGTATTGAAAAAAAAATTAAAAATTTCCCAAAAGGAAAAGTGGGTACCCTTAAGGCTCTGTGCCACAAATATTTGTGGGTCCATAAGTCCCCACTCCCCTTTATGGGTTCAGCCTTTTATAAAGACTATTAAATCCCTCATGTGGGGATGTGGGGGTGGCTAGGGCCCCCCACATAAATATAATTTTTTATATATTTTTAATATTTTTTAACATTTTTTAATATTTAAGAAAATAATTTTTTTAATTCTCCCAACAATATCAGTTATTCGTTATTTCTGACTTTTTAAAACACAACTTTTAAAAAATAAATGTAACTTTTTTTAAATGTTTCAAACAATATATTAAAAGGTTTTAAAAAAAATATTAAAAATTTCTCAAAAGGGAAAATGGGTACCCTTAGGACTCTATGTCACATAAATTTGGAAAATATAGAACAAGAGGTTAGAGGAGTACGAGAGGGTCAAAATGCAAGAAGTGAGGAATAAAATCAAGGAAATGGGGACCAAGGGGAAAATAATCGGGCTAGGATTGAAGGAGAGTTGGGAAAAGACCTTAAGAGGATAGCACCGCCAAAATTCGATGGCAAGACCATTGGCAATGGAGAAGAAGCATAGATAATAGAGATGGAGAAGTACTTTGAGCTCCACAATCTCTTAAATGAGACTAAAGTTGTTTGGGTTACTTACCAACTCACTGGAGAGGCAACCACTTGGTGGGATATCAAGAAGGCAAAAAGGAAACTACAACTAAGAGAAACCACATGGGAGCTCTTTCTCCAGCTTTTCAAGAAAAGGTGACGTCCACAACTTTTCTTTGAAAAGAAGATGATTAAGTTTTAGAATTTTACCCAAGGTGGTTTGTCAGTGACTCAATATTGGGAAAGGTTCACCAACTTACTCAAGTATGTGCCACAGTATCAAATAGATGAATTTTTTCATATTCAAAAATTCATACAAGGATTGAAGCCTCAAATTGGGACATAGTTGAACATTCATAACCCCCTTACCATGGATGATGTCTTTGAGAAGGCCACTAAACATGAACAGAAATTACAACAACTAGATAACTTCATAAGAGTTCAAACTTTAATCCGAAGTTGGTGATAAGAGGTTTCAACATAACAACAACCAGCAAGGGAACAACTCTCACCAAATCCAAAATTTGAAGGGGGGAATTAACTCCTAGGAAAAAGGAGAAGGAAAAAATGGTGGAAATAGTAAAACGGCCAACAATAATAGTAATAACAATTTCAACAATGACAAGAACTTCAATAGGAACAGGCGAGGAGGAAGGCAAAGGCCACGTGGTGGATGTTTTTATTGTGGGGGAAAACATTATACCTCCTACTACCCACAACGGACCAAGGCACAAAGAGAAAGAATTTAGCAACAAGCACTACAACACCAGATTCATGCAATAGTGGACAATAGACAAATCAAATTTTAGGCCTCTCTAATTCAATTAATGGGTAAGCCCTTTGGTCAATCTTTTTCCATTTTAATAGATACTGGATCTACCAAGTGTTTTATAGATCCAAGAATAGTTTCAAAATTACTTGTTACACCTAGGCATATGGAAAACTCTTGGATGGTATAGTATGGGAATTGAGTAGAGCGGAAGGTAGACTCTTGTCTCTTTTGTAGTGAATTAGAGCTTCCAAATTTTTTGACCCTAGTAAATCTCTAGGGATTAACTGGTTAACTAAGCACAAGTCTATAGTAAACTGCGAGGATAAAATTGTTAGTTGTTTGGATGACCTTTGGAATCCGATTGAGATTCATGAGATACAAAGACCACTTGAGCTTAGGAAAATCTTAGCCATGCAACTTAAAAAATCCTAGAGGAAAGGGTGTTCCATTTATGTTGTGCACATTAGTGACCCTAGCAATGTGAAGCCATATTTGGATGATTATCATATCCTTAAGGAATTCTAAATTGTGTTTCCAAAAGATCTCATTGAGTTAGCACTAAAGAGAGAATTTGATTTCTCCATTGACCTTCTACCTGGAACCAAACCTCAATTCAAGGCCCCATACAGGGTGACTACTACTAAACTATTTGAATTGAAAGCCCAACTACATGAATTATTAAGCAAAGGGATCATTACACCAAGTGTGTCTCATTGGGGTGTGCTAGTTATTTTTGTAAAGAAGGATGGTACCTTGTGTTTGTGCATTGACTACAAAATGTTGAACAAGGCCACTATCAAGAATCGATATCCTTTTCCAAGGATCAATGAGTTATTCAATCAAATGAAAGGGGCTTCAATATTTTCCAAAATAGATCTTAGGTATGGGTACCACCAACTAAGGATCAAGGAAGAAGACATTCCTAAGACATCTTTTTCAACTCGATATGGTCACTACGAGTTCATAGTGGTATTGTTCAGATTGACCAATGCTCTTGCAGCCTTTATGAACCTCATGAACAACATATTCAGATACTGCTTAGATGAATTTATTTTAATCTTTATAGATGATATTCTAATCTACTCTAAATATGTCAAGGAGCATGATAGGCATCTAAGGATAGTTTTGTAGCGATTGAGAGAGAGGAAGCTTTTTGGTAAATTATCCAAATCTACCTTTTATCAGGATAGGGTGCACAATTTAGCCCACAATATTTTAGTATAAGGAGTTTTTGTGGATCCAAAAAAGATAAAGGCAATTGTACAATGGTTGGCACCTCAGAATGTGTCAGAAGTTCAAAGTTTCATGGATCTTGCAAGGTACTATAGGAAATATGTGAAAGGATTCTCCCAAATTTCAGCACCAATCACGTCACTGCAAAGGAAGGGTAAGAGGTTTGAGTGGACTGAGAAATTTGAGCAAGCTTTTCAACTTTTGAAGAAGAAGCTTACAATAGCTCCAGACTTGACAATACTTGATCCTAATGGTCAATTCACAGTGATCACGGATGCTTTAGGAGAGGGTGTAGGAGCAATATTGATGTAGGATGGGCAAGTGGTAGCATACGAGTCAAGATAGTTGAAACAACATGAATTGAACTATGCACCACACAACTTGGAGTTGGCTTCCATAGTTCATGCATTGCAAATGTGGAGGCACTACCTCTTAGGAAATTTGTTTTAGCTTAAGACATATCACTTAGGACTTAAGTATATCTTCACTCAACCAAACCTCAATGCTCGACAGAGAAGGTGGTTAGAGTTACTTAGTGAGTATGATTTTGGAATTGAATACATCAAGGGAAGGGAGAATAGAGTAGTGGATGCTCTTAGTAGGAGGGGGAACTTGATAGCCATGACCACAACAAGATCCAATTTGAGGCAACAAGTGATTCAATGCATGCAGGGAGATGAACATTATGATAGAGTGAAGTGGGCTTTAGAGGAGGATCCTTTCGATCATCGATTTTATGAGTAAATAATTGAACCAGATAGTATCTTGAGATATCAAGGGAGGATGTACATTCCAGATTTTGGAGATTTAAGGAAGTTGATCTTAGAGGAAATCCATAATGCACCTTACTTATGGCACCCTGAAGTCACTAAGATGGTAATAGAATTGAAGTCCTTGTATTTTTGGTCAAAACTTAGGAAGGATGTCATTGAATTTGTAGCGAGATGCTTGGAATTCCAATGAGTTAAGGCTGAACATATGCATCCAACAGGGATTTTATATCATCATGATATACCTGAGTACAAGTGGCAAGTGAGTAGCATGGAATTTATATAGGGGTTACCACTGAGTAAGAATAGACACATGATGTCATCTTAGTAGTCGTTGATAAGCTGACCAAGGTGGCACACTTTATTCCAGGGAATCTTAAGAATGGATCATTGACCCTAGCTAAGAAATTTTTTCAAGAGTTCTTCCATTTATACGAAGTGCCATAGACCATCATATCTAACATAGATACTTGAATGACGTACAGGTTTTGGATGACCTTGAATGCAGCATTGGGGACAAAATTGAATTTCAGTTTGGCATATCATCCTCAAACTAATGGTCAAACAAAGAGGGTAAATTGGGTAGTGGAGGAGTTTCTTCGGATTTATTGCATGGACTAGTATTATAAGTGGGAGGAATACCTGCCATTGGTAGAATTTGCATACAATAACTCTTACCATGCATCCTTGTGTAGAGCACCTTTTGAGGCTCTTTATGGGTGGAAGTGTCAAACACCCATTAGTTTGGATAGGATGGAAGATAGGATTATAAATTTTTTCCCATAAATGCTTAAGGATATGGAAGATCATATGAGACTGATCAAAGGTAGGTTGACAGAAGTGATAGATAGACAAAAGAGCTATGTCGATATGAATAGGACCTTCCAGTAGATTATAGAAGGTGATAAGGTCTTTTTGAGGGTTAAGCCACACAAGAGCTCCATTACATTTTGGAAATCTTCCAAGTTGGCTCTAAGATATGTGGGTTTGTTCGATGTCTTGGAAGTAATTAACCCAGTTGAATACCAACTTGCTCTAGCTTGACTCCATAATGTGTTTCATGTTTCTTTTCTCAAACCATACCACCTAGATGTATACCATATACTTGATTGGCATTCCTTGTAGGTGCAAGACCCAAGGGTGGTACTGGTGGAGCACATTAGAATCCTAGAAAACTGCAACATTAAGTTGCAAAACAAAGACGTTACCTAATAC
Source organism: Sequoia sempervirens (assembly GCA_007258455.2). Lineage (NCBI taxonomy): Eukaryota > Viridiplantae > Streptophyta > Pinopsida > Cupressales > Cupressaceae > Sequoia > Sequoia sempervirens. The sequence continues at coordinate 97,392 of VDFB02292016.1, forward strand.
AAGGTCCAATGGGACCAGTATTCTGAAGATAGTGCCAACTGGGAGGATGCAAAGGAAATAGACCATTCTTTCCCTCATTTGATTTCATTAGTTTTAGACTCATGGATGTTCTGTTAAGATACACTACTACTCTATTATTTTTGTCTTTTTCTTTTTATGAATAGGCATTAATCTATATTAAATCAAAGATTAAAATACATATTCATAAAAAATAGTGGGTGGTAAGAAGGCACACCCTGAGAGTCACATGGGCAATGCCCAGAAAAGCCAAAAAATAACCAATCACATGGGCCTAGCCCAGAAGTCCATGATTATAAAAATTAAAAAAAAGCCATTAAGCGGCCAAAGTAGTGCAATCAGAGCCAAGAGGGTCTCTGTCATCCATTTTCTTTCCCCATACATCAGCAGGGTTTGGAGTGACGTCAGGAGGAGGACCCCAACCATCATCAACTTTTTTATCTTTATCTTTATCTTTCTCGTGCCAAGGTAAGATTGCAAGCACAAGCTGCAAAAAGCTTTTACCAAAGTTTGGCCAACCAGAGCTAGAGACAGGAGTGTCATCATAGGGCCACCCAGAACCACCACCGCCACTCCCCGAAGCACTGCCAGAGGGCCACCCCTAGCCAGCCCAAGGCGGAGGAGAGCAGGTCTACCGAGGAGGGTGAGATCCCCACCGAAGAGGAGGTTGAGAGCGGGGGTGTGCAGAGCCACTCCACTACCAGGGCGCCACTCCGCTACCGGACCCGAGAGGGTGACTAGCCATGAGAGGAGATGGGTGAAGTGGGAACCCAAGCAACAATACACAGGGCATTTCCCCAATGATCCAAAAGCACTTGCAAGTGAGCAACTTCAAGTGCAACTTTATTCGCCTACACCTGAATCTGTAAGAGCACATTAGAAAAAATAATAGCTTTAGAATATAAAGAAACATTTTTATCCATTTGAGTGTGAGAAAATATGCAAGCATTTTTGTCTTTCCAGATATTAAAGAGGATTTCCACCCTGAAAGTGTGCCAAAGCTAGGTATACTTAGCAGGAAGTCTGGGCGAGTCTCCTAGCAAAACCATATGCTAGGAAAAGGGCTTTGGTCTAAAAGGTCGAAAGAAGTCATGAATCCAAGTCCAAAACTATTGGGCTCTGGGACAAAATCAAAAGAGATGCTTAAAAGACTTAGCTTGCCCACAAAAAGGGAAACGAGGGTCCTAGACCCCCAGGTGAACAAGCCAAGAACCCACAGACAAACCTTGGAAAAGAATACACCAAGGAAAGTGGGCAAGTTTCGGCTCAACACTTGCAGACCAAGTGGCAACAAGTCTTTTACGCTAGACATGAGCAGGAGATTGAAGAATCCACCTCTGGTTCAGATCATGAATCATAGGAAAATGTGGTGAGAGCCACCTCTAACCAAGCCTAGGCTAGTAATTCCTAAAAGGGGTGTTTGGGTACCACTTCCAATCCTTCCACTAGGGCTTGGACCCACGAATTCCCCCCTTATGAAGCATTTATGTAGGAATAGCATTCACCAAACCATCATAAGTAGCATGGTCCTGGTTTTGAAGCCTATATAGGGCACAAAAATCTTCCCACGACATGATACACATTGTGGGTCTGTGAAATATTTGTTGTAATGTTTGAATACCTTTCTTGTGGAATCTGAGCGCCTTAAGCCAAGGTGACTTAGCTAGAGGCTGATCATTGCTATCAAAAAGAGGAGACCACCAAACATTCTGTTGGTTGAGCGAAATTCCATCATGGAAACCAGAACCAGCCTAATAGCTCTAGGGTTTAACTGCCTCTCAGGCTCTTCAAATGATTTTAGCAACAAAAGTCCCCATAATTTGAACTAGTTCCTTCATGATCAGAAGGGTTTGAAAGCCAATCCCCTTCCAGGTGGGTCTGTGAGTAGGAAAGCCTGATTGAATACAATTCCTGAGGAGAATTTTCCAAGCCTCATATCCCATAAGGGCCTAGATTATCCATTTCAAACACAAGGCAGTGCCTTGTCGTTGAGTGGAGAGCAACCCAAGTCCTCCAGAGTCTCTGGGAAGGCAACCAAATTCCTAGGTGACATGGTGAAACCCTCTATGTGATTCAGTAGAAGCCCAAAGGAAGTCCCAAAGAAACTTTTCAAGCTTGCTATAGGCATCTTAAGAAGGGGCCCAACAGGAAGAATAATAAACATGAGTGGCCATGAGAATTTTGGAGCACACCTGAAATTTCTCTACTAAAGAGAGGGGCTTAGTAATCCAGTAAGCGAACTTTTTCTCAACTCTAGAAAGAACAGCTTGCCATAGCTCGATCGGAGACACCTAGAAGGAAAAGGGAATGCCCAGGAATCAAAAAATTTCTCCTAGCCCAATCCACTTCCAACCATACTGCTAAAACCATGGAGGAGTGGGTAGAATAGACTATTTGTAGCACAAAGTTTTGTGCCATTGAATGGCAAAGCCAGAAGCAAGGAAAAAAATATTGAGACATTCCAGGGCCACTTTGATATTATCTTCATCCTCCAGAAGAGTAAGGAAAGAGTCATCAACAAAATGGACATTAACCAGTTGGGCCTGAGAGTTAGGCAATGAAATTCCCTTGACACGCTACTGAGAAACCACATTGGCCAAAAGGTAGCCAAACCCTTTAGCGGTGAGCATGTATAAAGAGGGGGCAAGCGAGCACCCTTGTCAGATAGAACAAAAGAGCCCAAAGGCAGAGGATTGGTTGCCATTAATGGCAATACAAGCAGAGACATCCGCAAAGAGCATTTGAACAACCTAAAGGAAATTGGGCCCAAATCCCAAAGCTTGCAATATAGCAAGAATAAAAGGCCATTCAATGTGGTCATAGGCCTTGGAAAAATCAATTTTGAGAAAAATAGCCTTCTAGTTTGATCATTTGGCCCACTCCATACCTTCCCACACAACAATAATATTATCCAAAATGAACCTAGATTTGATAAACCCTATTTGCTCCATGCGCATAATATGAGGTAAAAGATGGTGGATCTTCAAAGCCAAAGCTTTGGAGATGCTTTTGTAGAAGACATTAAGAAGTATAATAGGCCTCCGATCGTAAATATCCTCTGGATCTCTAGTCTTAGGTATGAATTTAATATTTCCTTTATTTATTAAATTACCTAGAGAATTAGCATGAAAAGCCTCTAAGTAAACATGATGCATATCTTGTCCAACACAATCCCAAAGGGCCTTGTAAAACTCACAAGGAAATCCATCGATCCCCAGGGCTTTGTCATCATCCATGGAATGAACAGCTTCCTTGAGATCATCCAATGTTAACAATTGATCACAAAAATTTCTCTAGGTTGAGGAAAGTCTATTTGGCACAACAATAAGACAATCTTGGAGGGCTTGTTGTCGCATAGGGGTGGATTCCTATGCAGTGAAAACCTATTCATAATGGCGCATAAAGGCCTGGAGAATGTTAGGAAGCTCGGAGATCACCTAGATTCCATCTTTAATTTTTTTAATGCTTGGGGATGAGTGTCTATCACATAGGGCCAGAAAAACTCTTTAGAGGCACGGTCGCTAATTTTTAACCAGTGCAACCTGGCTTTGATTTGAGCACCTCTGGCAACATAATTATCTGCAACTTTCTTTTTGTGCGTTAATTTTGCCACCCTAACTTGTAATGAAGGGGAAAATGGGTTGGCCACCAAAGCCTTGGTAGTTGAGCACAAGTCAGAAGTGGTAGCCTCATAAGACCGTAGATGAAATATAGCTAGCTGGCACCCATAAATGCACAGAAACTGAGTCATGCAGGTGATAGCATCATTCCACCATGTAATCCAACCTGTATGATGAGCTGGCCTGCACTCCAGATTCCAAAATCTATGAATGTGGGCCAAAGTAGGCTTATGGCAAAGTAAAGATGTATTCAAAAATAATTGAGTTTTACACATGTGAGGTTGTCATGTCTCCCATTCAATGCAAAAAAAATGGGGAAGTGGTCTGACAAAATCACATCCACTAACGGCTTAACCGAAAGAGAAGAACTGTCAAAAGAGAAAACATTGATCTGAGATCATGGCACGATCAAGGTGTTTAAATATCCTATTAGAACTGGCCCTATAATTACACCAAGTGTGTCAGAGAGAATGATAATGGTGGTGGCCAATATTGGGATCAAAAAGCCCCAATTTATTGCACATGTAAAACTACGCCTCTCATTTGCTAGTTGCCCATCTGAATGGCAATGTACTATCTTTGTCATACACCATCTCAATCATATTGAAATCCCCACACAATAACCAAGTAGCAACTGGCAATGAATCAATAATCCAACGCCAAAGCAAAGAGCATTCCACAACATCATTAGAAGCATAAACATTAATAATCCCAAAGGAATGATTATCAGTGTTGAGAAGGATCCAGACGAGTCGATGAGTGGGATCAAACCCGTGGTCAACCACACAAGTGTGCCACCGTAGGGACAAAAGGGTGACAACTCTGCCACACCCAGCATCATGAGCAATGCAAAACATTTTATTAGTTGTCCAAATAGAGCGGCAAGCCGAAGTAAGCAAAATCCAAAAAATTTAACCTCTTGGAGACAAAGCACTTCAATACCATAATATTTTCTCAAAGTATCCCTAACAAAATACTTTCTAGAGAGGTATGTCAAACCTTGGACATTCCATGAGAGGAAATTTATGAATGAAACTCCTCCATATTGTCAGAGTCTGGTTCCTCTTCATATAGAGAAGAGAAACGATTTTGTAAAAACTCTAGAAGGAGAGGAAAATCTCTGCTTTTCTTGCACATATTCACCTTCTTCCAATGGTGGAGAAGGACTGCGAGACCACCTTTGAGCTCCCGACACGAGAGGAGAAACATTCGACTGTGCAATCATAACGACAGCAGGCTGAGGCGTTGTCTTTGTCCTAGGCTGCACCAAAACATTATCAACTCCGACAGGAGCTTCCTTCCCCTTAATTGAAGGGTTTGAAATTATCTTTGATGGTTCAGAGGCCTTAGAGGTCGACCCAAAACTAGTGGACTTATTTTTTTGACTCGCAACTGTGGTCCACTTTTCATCAAATTTGGCAGCAGAAGTATCCGCCTAACAAGGTTTTTCAGTATCTCATGGCAAAGAAGGTGTACGAGGCACTGCCAAAGGGCAATCCTTAATCTTGTGGTCTACAAACTAACACCTATAACATGTGTTGGGTAGATTAAAATAAGTGACCTTTTGGGTATGCCGGAGAGCTCCAATTTGAATATCAATGGATTCTTTCAAATTATTGGAAAGGTCCACTTCCACACAGACCTTTTTCTAGGGTCGGGCTTGGAAAAAACTATCGGGCTCAATACAAATGACCCTCCCTAGAGAGGATGCAATATGATTCAAAAAAGGCACACAAGGAAAAGGTAGACCAGGGAACTCAATCCAAACTGGGACCCACAACTTGGTGTCATCTGAGACAGCAAAATCCTAGGTCCATGCCTGGAAAACCAACAAAGAAGACCTTACATACCAGGGACCATGGGCTAAGATAGCCTGGACATGATTGACCTCTGCAAAGTAGAACAAAAGAAACCCTTGGTTAAATTTTGGACCATATAAAGGCAGACCACATGAGGGACCCAGGCCTTGCTGACCCACTTCTTAAGCACACTTTCATGGGGAGTCCTCCCAACAAAGTATCCCACAAGAGTATGTTGCTCAAGCCATTGACAAGCAGAATCAAAATATGGTAAAGAAAAAACCACGTTAGCTAGGGAGTCAGAACGTTTTCCTCATGAAAGACTTTCAAAAGAAATTTTTGGGGTCATTTGTTCAGAGGAGGAGCCATTGAGCAGCGTCGTCAAACCGCTAACACCAGCATGAACTGTTGGGTTAGAGTCGGTTGAAGGCATATTAAAACACAAAAATCACAGTAAATGTGGTTGTACACACAAGAAAAGAGGGGTTTCCTATGCAGAAAGCACGGTATGACACAAGAGGGGCCAAGAGTGACTGTAGACACCACAAAACCCTAGCATAACTCATACACCTTCCAGGTGAAAGGCTTGTTTTTTCAATCTATTTTGGTCTTTCATATTGTGATACTCAAGATTTCGGTTTAGCATACTGGATGATTAATTAGCATAGAATGGCACTTTCTTTGCTTTAGTTTTCCTTAATAAGACATCGAGATGATGTCTCTTCCTAGTGGGGAAGGATGTCACGTTTGAATTTTTGTTTACATGAATTAATGTTAAAGTTATTTGAAAGAAATTGAAATCTCATTATTTACCTTTAACATGTGCAATCTTAAGTGAAATGTTATTTGATGTTGATTTGACTCAATTTAAAATTCAATATGAATAGTAGATGCTAAGATGATGTTATATACACATTTTTCTTTGATTTATGGAAAATGTTATTGATAAAAATGTAAGTGCAAGTATGTGCAGGAACAAATCGAAGACAACATTTTCAAGGTAGGGGTGCTTAGCCGAATCACATTGGTGGGTAAGATGAAATCCAACACACACACCACATCATTTCATAATATCTATATTTTTGCATGTAATTTGGCCATGTATAATTTTGAGTGTTTGCTTCGTGTTTGCCTAAAAATGAAGAAAAGAAGTTGATATGTTTAGAATGTGAGAATGAAGAAAGGAAATAGTTATTCCTTCTATTCATCGTGCATTAGATTCATGATGTGATATTTTTAAATATCTAAATGACCTTCTAGTAATTAATTTAAATAAATGATAAGGATAAAATAAAGTGTGGGATAAAAGTAAATAAACCTTTTATTAAGAAGGTAATTTGTTTTCAAACTTTCCAGTTAAATAAGAAATCAAATGATGTTGCTAATCTTTTAAATTGTTCTTCAATGACAATGTGGAAATAATAAAATATGGATTTTAACTAAAAAGTGAAAACTCAACCAACCAAAATATTATATTAAAATGAAATAAATAAGTAAATTATGGGAAGGCTCTACGTAAATTTAAATGAAAATTGATTAAAAAAAATCTTATTAAGAGGCTAAAAAATAGGTATAATAAAATATTGATCAGGTGGGACTTCTTGTGAGCAAGGGATCTCACCCGCGGGAGACTAGTCTCGCCCTAGCTCGCCTCAGGTACCCAAGGTAAGGATTGTTGGGTCACTGGGCTGGGTCATGGGGACACCCCTGTAATATCAAAATAATAATAATAATAATAATAAATGAAAAGGGGGGGTTTAAATTGAATCATGGATTTATTTTGAAAAAGGGTAACAACTCACTATAAAAAAGTATTGTGTTAGATAGTGGGTGCAAGGGAGGAAAAATTTTCCTTAATTCTTGTATGGAAGTGGCATTTAAGATTTTACAGGAGTAGAGGAAATTAGGGAAGAAGAATAGGGGGGAGGGGTCCATAGTGGAACACGCTAACTTCATGTTCTCTTTGAAATCCCACATGGAATTTCAAATCAGTCCCAATTTTATACATTAGTTTATTTGGCAACTCACCTACTTAAAAAATTTAATTTTAGGGTCACATCATCAAATATGATGCCACATCAGCATGCTTTTTGTTAAGGTATTAAAAAAGGCTCAAAAAAAAGGTGAGACCAATAGTGGTGCACTAAGTCATGTTTTATTGGTGCGTCAATGTGGCGTCACATGATTTGTCAGTTTGTGTACTTTATGGATAAAAGTGTTTTGCAATTGGATATTAAGATGCTCCATTATGAGGCCCGTTGAGGACTGCTTCTATCCCCACTATTGAAGCCAGCTCCACTATGGACCCCTCTCCCCTAATAATGCATCTTCTTTGGAAAAAGGATGGGAGGATTTCTTAGCGGAGGAAACTACCAGTTTTCACGCATCTAGAAGCAAAAGCAGTGGAAAAGAGGAAGGAAAGAGTAAGAGGTGAAGATAGAAAGAAAGGAAAAAATCAGCTCTGAATTTGGCATACTATGTTAAGCTCAACTACCAATCCTTGCCGAACTTTAGGTAGGCATGTTGGGTTTATTTTGCATTAGTGGTTTTACTCCTATTGCAGTGCTATGGTATTGACCATTAGTTCAGGTTCCTTGGTGCATATAATCTATTCCTTCCTTCCATCTATTAGCTTGTATTATGCATTGGTCGACCTGCTATGTTCTACGTTTCATCTTATTCTTGCTAAGTTTTGTTGCATGCATTACAAGAGTTTGCAGTCATATATAGTCGAATGCCAACAGTGATCAGCTAAGCTAATATTGCACCCATTTCTAGTGTATTTCTCTTGCTCTGTGCTTCACGTCCTTGCCTCTCGAGTCGCCATATTGTACCTTTCTCGCAACATTATCTGTTCGTCGCTGTAGAAGTCGATTCAAGGTAATTTCTTTTATAACCATCATGCACTTTTCCATGCAGGTTGTAATCCAAAGTCTATCTGAAAGAAAAACGTTTTATCTCAGCGAAGCCCAAGCGACTCGTATGTAGCCTAAATCCCTTCAAATATGTGGTTAATTTCCTAGACCTTTGGTGTTTTTCTTTAAAAACATGAAATCATGTGCGAATGTTGTATGCACAAGATTGCTTGTTATTTAAATAAACTGACTCGGCTCAAACGTCATTTGTTGCATTTTCTTCTTTATTTTAATTCTATTGTCAAACAGCCACCTTCTTCTTGTGGCTTGTGCTACAAGGTTTAATATGTATGTGAATCCAACTCAAACTTTTTCTACTGCAAAAACCGTTTACCATATGCTTGATGATTATTTAGTTGACTCACCCATGGAATCTGAAACACTTGTTACAGTGGGTGCCTGTTGAGTTTTGTGCATGGCGAGATTTATATCTTGCCCTGTCATGCCATGTAATGTGTCATACATATGTTTAAATCAGATCTTATCGCCTTGTTTGTATGTTTACCGAAGTCGGTCGAAAAAAGTATCTTATTCTGAAATGATAACCATTTCACTCACTGTCGTGTTTAACTACTAAGTACTTTTCCCTTTTGTGATGAGTTCTCATGTTTAGTTGTAGTATATCGATTAACATAATATATTGTCATGTTAATTTAGAAACTTAATTTGTTAAGGAAGAGGTTACTTAGTTAAAAAGGATGATAAACTAAAACTGTGTATCTCACTGGATGGGGTGTCTTTTCATAAAAGTGATTAACCAGGTCGTACAATAGTAAGAATAGATGAAGCCCTTTAAGTGATGTAATTAACTTTTGATAATAAGATATGTGTACATTCAAATACATGTACTAGTATCTGCATAAATGTACATACTAACGATAAAGGGAGATTCAAGAGTATGATAGTTTTTTCCTTTTTTATTAGTTCCTGCCGGTAGGCAGGTATACTTATGCATTCGCCCGGAATGCATTAAACCGCGAGCATTGACCAATCACATTTCGCGATTTAACATACTACTTATTTTTTTGTATAGTTTGAATTTGGAGAGCTATTTTATAAATTGGGAAATTAGCATTTATCTATTTTTCTATTCGTCCGAGTAGCTTTAAAAATCATTTTCGTTTTAAAAAATTCAAGAAAATGCGAACGCATAAATTGATTGAATAAATTTAAGCAAAGCCATAGTTTAAAAGGTGGCGGCTAGAGGTACGTTATCCATGAATGCAGATTAAATGCATTAAAATATCAGGAAACTGCGAGCGCAAAAATTGATTAATTAAAATTAAGCAAAGGCATAGTTTATCAAGGTGGCGGGTAGACGTACGTAATGTATGAATAAAAAATTAAATGCATTGAATGGCATGTGGCTCGAGGTGAAGGCGGTGGGATGGTTTGGAGGCCACGCGTGGCCAGGGTACTTTGGTCATTTAATATAGAGTTAAGTTACTTGGTATGCATTTCTATTATTTTGCGTGTGTTGTTTTTGTCTTCTGTAAGCGGTGTTCTGAGCAAGAGTTCTAGCGACTGAGCAGGATATGTTATAGTTGCAGAGTCCAAACCCAGAAACGAGTTATTTGAGGTGATAATTTGGCAATTTCTAGAGTGTCGTTACAGTAAAACGCTAGACAGTGAGGTCAGAAGAGGTAACTTTTCATTTTGAAGTCTATTTCATACAAGAAATGCAAGTAGGGTTTCATGGTGCTTTGAGGTATTCGTATGCTTTGATTATAAATTCGTATTTTAAACTACTTTTAGTATTGTTTATTCGAATTTCTTGTTGAAATGCGAAGGTTTCATCTGTGTTTGACAGGTATTATGTAGAAATCTTCTTGTTCATTTTACTTCATGCATGTGAGTCGACAGTGTGTTGCTTTGAGCTTTTCTGTTGTCATCAAAGCATAAAGGATAGAGGGGTTCTGTTAAAAGTCGTGGTTGTTGTCCTCGTGGGCATAAATCTGTATATTAAACTATTATTGGTATTATCTATTCGAGTCTTTTGTTGAAATGCGAAGGTTTCATCTATGTTTGATAGGTATCATGTAGAAATTTTCTTGTTCATTTTACTTCATGCATTTGAGTCCTGTAGAGTTTGTATTTTTTAAATTGCTGCAAAATGGTCCCATAGAGAGGGTTTTGGAACCAAAATTATGTCAACGTGTGCGATAATGAGAGTTTTTCAACAATGGGTCGATAGTGTGTTGCTTTGAGCTTTTTCGTTGTCATGAAAGCATAAAGGATAGAGGGATTCTGTTCAAAGTCGTGGCTGTTGTCCTCGTATGCATAAATGCAAACAATGGGAGCATAAAGAATGCAGTAGAAACCATTTCCCTGCCAGCAAGCATAAAAATTCTGTCAGACGTCGTCGTTACTATTTTTGTATCTTTGATTTTACATCATGCATGTGAGTCGACAGTGTGTTACTTTGAGCTTTACCGTTGTCATCAAAACATGTGCGATAAAGAGATCTTTTGAACAATTAGTCGATAGTATGTTGCTTTGAGCTTTTCCGCTGTCATGAAAGCATAAAGGATAGAGGGATTCTATTTAAAAGTTGTGGTTGTTGTCCTTGTAGGCATAAATGCAAACAATGGGAGCATAAAGTATGCAGTAGATACTTTTTCCCTCTCGGCAAGCATAAATAATCTGTCAGATGTTGTTGTTACTATTTTTTGTATCTTGGGTTTATAAAAAACTATGTTAGAAAATGTTGTAGAATCCAAATTACAATGTTGCCATAGAGCAGTTAAGTAATATTGTTTCATAGAACAGTTTTAGTCTTCATGCAAAAGAGCGATCAAATTCATTGCTAGAAGATTTGTGGTCCAAGAACCTGTCGCAATTAGTTTGTGTAGTTAAACTTGTTTGCATTTATACTTGTGTTTCTTGAATCTAGGAAAATGCTTGGTAGTGTTTAAATGGTTTTCGCTATTAGTATCCATCGCAGTAAGAGTTGTATAAATTGTTATTCTTTTAGAAAAAAACAAAGACATGTTTTTTGTTTTCTAATGAAAGCTTTTTACATGGTGCAATGCTTTTGGTTGGAAGAAAAGAGGTCGTGTGGCGGTCCAGCTGTGGCAGATTCTTGAAGCAAGTAGTAGAAGGTGAGTTTCTAGAATAAACCTTCTCCTTTGTTTACAATTGCATATAGTAGACAGAGAAAAGGGTTGATTCAAGATTCTCACTATATTGATTGTACTTGTAATCATATTGTTGCTTTTTTGTTACAAGGACAATCTTTGCAAATGGGTATTGTGAGTGGCATATGTTATGTGTTTCATAAAAATTAAGCAGCTGGGGTTCAAAAGTAGACCTTCGTTTCAAAAAATGAAGCTTTTAAAATTTTGAGAGTTTGATTCTGAAACCATATGCATACTTTGATTAAAACTACTGGCTAAAGGTGCATAATCCATTAATGCAAATTCAATGGATTTAATGGCATCTGACTAGAGGTGAGGCTGCTTGGATTGCTAATTAGTCTTTGAATATATAACAATTGAAAGAGATAAATAAGTATAATTATCCTTGGCCACATATCACATTTTGTCCTTTCAATCAGTATAATTATCCTTGGCCACATATCACATTTTGTCCTTTCAATCAAAGTCAATTAACAAAGTAGCAGTTAGACCTACAGAAGGTTCAAGGACTATGCTGCTAGAAAAACAGATTTAGGACAATGGCTAGACAATTTGTTCAAATTGGTTTAAAAACTTTGAAGCAAATGCATTTTTCCTTCTTCTAGCTTTGATTGTACATCTTAAGTGGTAGTTGGGCTTTGCATTTTTACAATGCATTTGGATACTTTGATTGTAAAATCATAGTTTAGATCATTTTATGTGTTATCGATTCAAACCTTCGCTTGAAATACCAAGGATCCATCTAAATCTTGGAGGCAACGTACAGTTAACTATGATTATCCTTGGCCACATTTCACATGTTGACCTTTCAATCAAAGTCAATTAACAAAGTAGAAGTTAGACCTAAAGAAGGTTGAAGAACTATGCTAATAGAAAACCATATCTTGGACAATGGCTAGACAACCTGTTGAAATTGTTGTACAGACTTTAAAGCAAATGCATTTTCCCTTTTGTTTATTCTCATTGTACATCTTAAATGGAACTTGGGTTTCGCACTCTTGCAATGCATTTGGATACTTTGATTGTAAAATCATAGTTTAGATCAGTTTAAGTGTTATTGATCTAGATCTTTCCTTGAAATACAAAGGATCCATCTGAGTCTTGTAGGCAATGTACAGCTGTCCTATAAAGAGAGCTTTGGAACCATTGAACTGTCATCAAGGATAGAGGAATACTGTCAAATATTATGGTTATTGTCGTCATAGGCACATGTGCAAAATATGGAAGCATATAGAAAGCAAGTTAACTCTTCAATAATCCCATGAAACATAGTCTTTGTATGCATCCATGCATCTAGGTTTCTATGTATATACGTGTACATGTAATTATGCATATATGGATGCATGTATCTATGTGGCCATGTATGTATGTGTGTATATAACAGATTACTGTTGCATTTGCTTTAAATGCTTTTTCTGTGGATGGCGCTTGCTAGCCATCCAGCCATATTGTGGTTGTTGTGCATATTGCTTTTAAAGATATATGAACTCAATTTTGTGAGTTATATTTCATATTGGTAAATTGGCATTTATCTGTTTTGGGAACCCATGGGAGTGGCTTTGTGATTCGTAATTGTTTTAAAGTGCTTGTGAAAATGAAAATGCATAGCCTCATTGATAGCTATGTGCTTTGATGCATATATGCAAATTTATAGGATTCATTGCTATCATGTAGAGGACCCATAAATATTCATTCCCCAGGCCCATGTAGTCATTTCAATATGTATCTATGCATGGGTTTGAGTGGATGCTAACTGTTCTAAGTTTTGGTTGCATGTCATTGCATTAAACAATTAAGAATAAGTGCTAGGTAGTTGAAGTAAAATTACCCCATTTAGTTAGCAGATCATTCATCCTTGTATTGTTCCATATCTAAATAATTAGGTAATTGTTGGTTAGCCTTTAAGTACATAGCAAGTCAACGAAAAAAATAAATAAAATGATTGCAATAATCCTTGTGTGCATTTAAACTATTAATCAAAGACAATTAACAAACTAGCCCTGGAACACCATGTTCGTGTTAATGTATTCAATACCATGTTTTTATGCACAGATGTATATGGATGCTATGGGTTGTGATTTCTACCATTGGGTTGCGTTTACTATTGCTTGCACAGCCAAGCAATATGCAAGTACAGTTCATAGTTCGTTGCATGCAGATACATTCAAGGACAAATACTAAGCAAGGTTGTTAGCATCCTGATAAGAAAGATGATGGATACATCCAATTAATGTATGTCACAACATCTTATAAACAATAATTCCTATCAAACGCAGATGAAACCTTTGCATTTCAACGAAAAATTCAAATAAACAATACTAAATGTAGTTTACAATACGAATTTATAATCAAAGTGTGCAACTGCCTAAAAGCACTATGAAACCTTGCCTACATTTCTTGTTTCAAACAAACTAAAAATCGAAAAGCAATATTACTTAACTGCTCTATGGCAACAATGTGGTTTGGATTCTACGACATTCCTTGGCATAGTTTTAAATACCACCATGATACAAGAACAATAACGATGACATTTGACAGAATTTTAATGCTTATGAGTAGGAAAAAGGTTTCTACTGTATACTTTATGCTTCCATTGCCTGCATTTATGCCTACGAGGACAACAACCCTGACTTTTAACATAATCCCATTACCCTTTGTGCTTTCATGAGCACAGAAAAGCTGAAAGCAATAGACTGTTGACTCATAGTTGGAAAGCTCTCATTATCGCACACGTTGACATAATTTTGGTTCCAAAGCCCTCTTTATGGGACCACTTTGCAGCAATTGAAAAAATACAAACTCTATAGGACTCACATGCATGAATTAAAATGAACAAGAGGGTTTCTACATAATACATATGAAATGCAGATGAAACCTTCGCATTTCAACAAGAAATTTGAATAGATAACATTAAGAGTAGTTTCATATATGGATTTATGTCTATAAGGACAAGAACCACGACTTTTAACAGCATCCCTCTATCCTTTATGCTTTTATGACAATGGAAAGGCTCAAAGCAACACACTATTGACTCGCATGCATGACCTAAAAAGTAGTTTAAAATATGGGTTTATGGCTATGAGGACAACAACCACAACTTTTAACAGAAACCCTCTATCCTTTATGCTTTGATGGCAATGGAAAAGCTCAAAGCAACCTACTGTTTACTCGTAGTTCAAAAGCTCTCCTTATGGCACGTGTGTACATAATTTTGGTTCCAGAGCCCTCTTTATGGGACCACTTTGTAGTAGTCAATAATATACAGACTTTATAGGGCTCACATGAATCAAGTAAAATGGACAAGAGGATTTCTAAATAATACCTATCAAACACAAATGAAACTTTTGTAATTCAACAAGAAGCTCAGATAAATAATACTAAAAGTAGCTTAAAATGTGAATTTATAATCAAAATATAACAATGTCTTAAAGTACTATGAAACCCTACTTGCATTCCAAATATGCATACCAAATATAGAAGCACATGCTGAAACATTTAAACTATTTGATAGAATTCCTCGAAGAAATGTTGGTTCTTGGTGTGTAGTGAGTGCAAATTATGCAAAGGAATATTTGTCAGAGAAGGCTTTTTGCAAGCATTCAAGCAAATCAGCCAAATAGCTGATCAAGCTAACTGTGAATGAAGTTACTTGACTGGTCAATGAAACTAGTTCAATGATAGATCAGTTTTCTTGAATAGTAAATAATAGTTAATAAATAAACGTACACGAAACAAATTAAACCAATCATGGCCATTCATATGCAAAAAAAGGAATTTTCTTGAAAAAGCTTTATAGACAAGGAAGCAAATGCAATTGCTAAGCGGAAACCCTAATGACAAAATCCTTGCCAACATCTTCCTTTCTGTTTCTTGTGCTACAAATATTCAACAAGCTATAACTGTCCACATTAATATGTATCTATGCATGCAGTCACCGATATATGTATCTATGCAGCTTCTATACATGTATATTTAAACATTTATGTATCCAGCTATGCATCTATCTACCTATCCATGCAAATATGTTTCTATGTATTCTTCTATCTATACATGCATCCATGCATATATGTATCTGTGTTTCTATGTGGAAATGTATACAAGCATCTATCCATGTGTGTGTCAATGTAACTATGAATACATCTACCCATAGGTACATGTAACTATGCATCTATGGATACCATGATAGATGTCCACATCCATGTATCTATGGATGCATGTATCAAGTGCCTTGGGCCCAGGTCTTGATTCTGCAGCAACAACATCTCCTGTGACTACACAGATGTGCAGAATAACAAAAAAATGAAGCGCTCAAAGTAATTACAATTCATCTCTAGTCGCTAAAATCTATATTACATGATAAACAAGTAAGAACTTTTGGGTACATGAAGGTCATGAACATTGAACCAATAGTAGGACAGTCACCACAATATTTATGTTAACCTATGGTGTAGATTCTCTTTTCCATTATCAATTTTATTTCCAATTTCATCCATGAAGAACTTTGTCAACCTGTAGATCCTGTTATTAGCTATCACTTTGATCCATGATCTCCATTTCTTATATCAATGAATTGCATATCTTTGGTCCATGAAGAACTTCTTCAACCTATGTATCCATGAATTCTATATCTTTGAGGATATTCTTCATGGATGAAATTGGGAATACAATTGATAATGCAAAAGAGAGTGTTGAGCATAGGTTTACTTAAGTGTTGTGGTGACTGTCACACTGTTACTTTAACGTTCATGACCTTCATCTACTAAAAAGTTCTTGCTCATTTATACCTTGTTATTTAAACCTGTGATATTGCATTGCATATGTCTCATTCTCTTCACCTTGAAATCTCGATAGTAAAATACAGTAATAGAAAGTAATCAAGTAATTATAGTAACACAAAATAATCCCAATAAAAACTAATCAAGAGTAATACAAAATACTTTTAAACACCTTGTGTGTTACAACTGTCAGTGAGTTGTTGTTTTTACAACACTGTGTGTTTTACAACCTACAGTTTAACAAAACAGTACTCAAAAAATTAAACAAAAATAGATACAAATTCTAAATTCATTCAACTGTAGTGTTTGTGCGGTGATTTCATGAAAGCTCAAGTATCATAGTATATGTAGCATAGCAGCTAATAAGTCCATCTCACATTTTGCTGATGACAATTTAATTTGTCTCATCTGTCTCTGAACCATTGATCTAAGTCAATTAACAAACAAGTCAATCTTGCAGTTGACTCATGCAAATTAAGTCAATTCTATCACTAATCATAGTAATAGTAAACAAATGCTTATTAGATGATGTCATCGTTGAAATCCTATTTGCATTTCCTGTTTGCATGTGCCTGATTTAAACATTTAATTATTGCCTCTTGATAATGGAATGAAATGAACTTGGACAAGTGGAAATAAAATGACCCCATGGAATTGGAACATCTATGTTTACATGGCTTAAACATGATAACAGACTTGCGTGCATGAGACCTAGTTGAAACTCAAATGTCATATTGTGTGTACAGCATATTAGCTAGTTAGCTTTACATGATAGCTTTCACACAAGTTAATTCAGTGATCAATCAAGCTGATTGGCTGATGAATTAATTGTATTCCATAGTTGGTCACAGCTAATTATTGGTAAAGCTGTAAATGCCATAGATGGTATGATATGAATAAAATTCTAGCTTCTGGTTTTCCTTGAAATGCAATAAAAAAGCTGCTATAAAGGCATAAGACAAGGTTGTGTAACCTATTGCCATTCCTTTATCTAATTTCTTTAGACACAAATGCTTTACACATTTGATTGCAACAGTAACATGTCTACGAAAATGGGGCAATAGAGATCATAGTTCAATAGTTTTTAGTGTGAGTGTATATGTATCCTGATACATATAAGCTCGATCTGGTGTTTATGAAAACAGTTCCTATGTACAGTGGAAGAGCTTATTAGTGTTACTATATGCGATATACATATAACATGGTAAATTGGTACAAGCCTAGAGTGACACCAAATCAATTAAACCAATCACGGCTATTCATATGCAAAAAAAAAAGCTAGTTTCTTGAAAAGGCTTTATAGACAGGTGCATGTAGAGATATCACAAGATATGTATGAATCAATATATGCATGACTGCATCTATGGATACATAGATACATAATGAAATGGAGGAAAAGACATATTTATATATGCATAATTTGATTAAAACTAGTGGCTGAAGGTGCATAGTTCATTCAGACAGCATTAGTGCATTGAATGGCATCTGACCAAAGAGGAGACTGTTTGAATTGCTAAGCAGTCTTTCAATCAAAGTCAATTAACAAAGTAGCAGTCAGACCTAAAGAAACTTGAAGGACTATGAGGATAGAAACTGTACATTTTAAATGAAAGTCAGGTTTTGCATTGTTACAATGTATTTGTATACTTTGCTTATAAAATCATAGTTTAGATCATTTAAAGTGTTATGCATTTGAATCTTTTCTTGAAATACGAAGGATTCATCTAAGTCTTGGAGGCAATGGACAGCTGTCCTATAGAGAGAGCTTTGGAACCAATGAGTTGTCATATATACATGTGTGCATGAGTCCATAGATGCATATATACATGTATCCATGCAAGTTATTGATAGATGCATATGTACGTGGATATGTTTATGCAACTCATAGGTGCATATATGCATAAATCGAGGCATACATGTACCCATAGATACAGTCATACATATATAGACATATGCATAAAGAGATTATAAGATATATGCACAAATCGATATATGCATGAATGCACTTATGGATACATAGATACATTATGAAATGAAGAAAAAGACACATTTATATGTGCATTTATTTTGAGAGTTTGATTATGAATCCATATGCATACTTTGATTAAAACTAGTGGCTAAAAGTACACAATTTATAGCTAGTGTATTTTGATGTTTGAACTATTAGAATCCATAACACTATCACTGTCATCAATTGCAATTATAATTTTGCCAGTTGTTTGCCCAAATGTGTTTTCATGCATTGTGAAACCCAACTTGTACTTCTGGGATTAAATGAAGCAAAATAAATAAAAGTAGCAATTTGTTGCCTTGAGTAGCTTGTTTCTTGGTATTCATTCAACGACCACAGGTTTGTTTGCTCTGTCACTATAAACGTCCACTTTTTATTGGTAAAAGTTGTCAGTTTTCTAGCCTATGTCTTTGCTTAAATTTATTTGTATATGTCATCTTGTTCCAGACTCTCATTAAATAAAGGAATCTCCATATTCTAGCAACAAAGAAAATGCATCAATGTCAAAGCAGTTTGAAATTCAAGATAACAAACCTAATAGCATTCACTTGGATAAACTGTTTTGTATCGTGACAATTTTATTGGCCTGTAGCGTCAAGGAAAGAATACTTATGCATTTGGTTGAAATGATTTTATTAGTTCTTGTTGGTAGGCAGGTATACTTATGCATTCGCCTGGAATGCATTTAACCGCCAGCATTGACCAATCACATTTCGCCATTTAACATACTACTTATTTTTTTGTATAGTTTGAATTTGGAGAGCTATTTTATAAATTGGGAAATTAGCATTTATCTATTTTTCTATTCGTTCGAGTAGCTTTAAAAATCATTTTTGTTTTAAAAAATTCGGGAAAATGTGAACGCATAAATTGATTAAATAAATTTAAGCAAAGCCATAGTTTAAAAGGTGGCGGCTAGAGGTACGTTATCCATGAATGCAGATTAAATGCATTAAAATATCAAGAAACTGCGAGCGCAAAAATTGATTAATTAAAATTAAGCAAAGGCATAGTTTATCAAGGTGGCGGGTAGACGTACGTAATGTGTGAATAAAAAATTAAATGCATTGAATGGCATGTGGCTCGAGGTGAAGGCGGTGGGATGGTTTGGAGGCCACACGTGGCCAGGGTACTTTGGTCATTTAATATAGAGTTAAGTTACTTGGTATGCATTTCTATTACTTTGTGTGTTGTTTTTGTCAGTGCATGTATGTATATGTGCATTAGCATTTACCTATGTGCAGATCTATGTAGACATTTGTAGATGCATGTATGCATATATGCATGTGACTCTAGATATATCTATGCATATATGTATACCTGTATAGATGCATCTATGTTTATATGCATTTAATCAAGTGGATGCATATATGTTTATGCCCATCGATGCATTAATCTGTCTTTACATGGATGTATCTGTACACATATATACATATGTATACATATATGTGTGTGTCGATATGTCTTCGCTGCACAAGAGTTTATAGTGACAGGGCAAAGGTTATCATGGTTCCAAAAAAGGACACTTGCAGATAAGCTATTCCAGGCAATAAATAGCTTCTTTCATCAGTTTTCTTTTATTTTAATGTCCATGAGCACATTGGGTTTCACAGTGCTCAGCCTATGCTGTTCTTCAAACACTAGTTCCTTAGACATGCAATTGTCTTTTGTCCATTGTAGAATGTGAGGGCCTAACAATAACTTGGTGCTTATATGCTCTCTAAAGATTACATTTCTTCAATTACTGCAGAACTGTACCCTAGTGCAAATTTTAAAGTTGTTGTTCTGTTAACATGTCCCATAATAAGACCTTGCAAACAATATGAGCACAATGTGTTAAGAGTACTTTACAAACTGTCAACCAAATACAATTTCCAGATATAAGCCTGAGCTGCACAATTACTTTCATCTCTCTCATTACCATTAGAGCATAAAGCAAAGAGGTTTCTTCCGCAACTTCTACTTTTTTGCACCTTTACACGATAATTCACTTTATTCATTAATGAATCAAATTATCTTAATTAATTCATTTTCTTTTTCCTTTTGTCATTTCATATCTAATTAATTAGATAACTGCTGAATAGTATTTATGTTCATAATAATTAAAACAAATAAATAATTATAACTATCCTTGTGTACATTTGGCCAATCAAACAAAGGCAATTAAAAAATCTAATTTCACTTATTCACTGATAGTATTGGCATACAATTTCCTTGAAAAGTCTTCAAAAAGAGGATTACTCAAACACCAATAAGGATTCTGATTTGTAACATTCCTATCCAAATCATCTTCATCCAATAGGATTTTGTGGCATACATTAATTGGATGTATCGCATCATCTTTCTTATCAGGATGCTAACAACCTTGGTTTGTATTTCCCCTTGGGTGTATCTAAATGCCGTTAGTTATGAATTATACTTGCATATGGCTTCATTGCACAAGTAATAGTAAGTGCTACCTAATAGTAGAAAAATAAACTTATGCATATGGTAATTAAATGACCCCATTTAGTTAGAAAATCAATATTTACATCGCTTTCACTATTCAGTGATAGTCACTTTGGCATTAAACAATAGCAAAAAATTGTTTTTACCAGCACTTAACAGTGCTAGCACAAGACTCTGTTGTTTTTTGGCTGTGTATTGATTTGTTGCCGCATCCTATTTACACTTTTTTAGGCGCTTTAGCAAATATGGGATCTATTCCATTTATTGTTGTTAAAGAGCTTATACCAACATTGCAATAACAGAAATACCCTGGTGCATGCATATGCAAAAAAATGTTCTATACTATAAGGTGCACAAATAGCAATAAGTATTTAGAAATTATAAAATGCAATTTGCATTCTAAGAAACAAAAGTTCATACTTGGATCATTTCTTGTTCAAATGAAACTGCATAAGAATCCTATTTTTTTTTAATGAATAGCATAGTATATGTCACTCACTGTACTCATTTGCCTAAATTGTCCTTATGACAGGGATTAATGCTTTCAACTATATTTAAACAATCACGCACAAACTACAGTGGGAAAAATTGCTTGTCCCTATCACAATTTGGACATTTTCACAAGTACACTTGATCGTTTGGTAGCATATTACAAGGTCAGTTTCCCAAAAAAAAATTGGCTTTTCTTGAAATGCAATTGAAATTCTTCAATATAATAACTGCATAAAGTTCTTTTTCATGTATTCATTTTGCCATCTTGTATTCCTCATTTCTTTGAACATAAATTATTTAGAGGACTGCTTCTACATATAGAAACAAGAAAATGCATTTCACACAATTGCAATAGTAATTTGTCTTCGAGCAATAGAGCAAGTTTTGCTTATGTCTTAATAACTTATACTTCCTCTATACAATATCCATATAATAGAATGAGTTGCTAGCATCTGATTTTTAAACCCTGTTTGCAGTTTCGAATAGCCTTTTGAGTCATAGGTCTTTGTTTTATGTCAACTGGTTTTTCCCTACATGCATTTAAGACAGCTTTTTTCATACAACTGCTTATATCTGTGGCAAGTTACTGTGCAATGTGCAAGTTAACATATGTTTAATCTTCTTGTTTTACAAATAAATGCTTACAAAGTTAATTTCAGAAGCTGACATGGCATGAGTACAATGAATGGTGTACTACGTCACTCATAGACATGATACAATATTTTCCCATGGTGTTGTTTACATGCAAAATGACATTAACCACAGCTATTTTTTTGCTCACATTGCTAATTACACTGTGTCCTTTAAACTTCTGAAGTAAAAGAAAACTGAGGAAAGAAACTATTTATTGCCTCAAGTAACTCATTTCTAGTTCTGGATACTGTAACTATAACAAAGTCTGCTCAATCGCTATAAACTCTCCCAAAACAAAGACTTCTAGAATAGAAAAACAATATGCACAAAGTAATTGTCATGCTTAACAGTTGACTTAAGTCTATAACAAATGAACAAGGTGACCTTGTCATACATGTTCACCAAGCCATTCCAGCAGTTTCTCATCCACCCGCATGCTATTTAATGCATTTACTTTGCATATATGCACTATGCACCTGCACTTTTGAGTTTCAATCTCTTCTTTTAATTGTTTAATCAATCTATGCCTTCACTTTTGCTTAATGGGCCTATGCCTTTGCATTTTCCTCAAATTTTTTAAACACAAATGATCTTTAAAGCTATTCCGACAAATACGCAAAGCCATAGATCTTCTTTGACTAGATAATGCTTTTGCATTTCCCTGATTTTCTTTAAACAGAAAAGATTTGTAAAACTTTTCTCTGCATGCCACTTAATTCATGTTTATCTGAATTGCTTCTAAAATCATTTGTTACTTGAAAAAAATCACTCGCTTACAAGTACATAGAAACTGAGGAATACAATTACACAAAACATTTAGATACCATAGACTGAGATTGGCAATGTGAGCAAAAAAGATTCTTGTCAACCAATTGGTGCATGTGAACAAGGCTACCTGAAAATATTGTTTTGTGTTTGTGGAACTACAAGTATACATCATGCATTGTACTCATTTATCCACTTTGGCAATGTAACAGGAATAAGTACATACAATCCTGCTGGGGGACAATGGATATCAAGGTCAGGTTGAAGAATTAATACTATTTTCCCCTTGTGCTTCTATTAAATTGTTTGTTGTGTGGTATGTTACATAAGCTTCTGCTACAACTCAAGATCCATTTTCCAACATATGTAGAGATTATTAACTTCCAAGATCCTCAAGGACATGATTAATGCTTTCAAATGCTATTGAGTAAAAGCACATAGGCGACGATGCAAATAGTTATAGATTTTGTAATCTAGATACTGGTGCTAGATGCTATTCATACCCAGCATTTGCTATTCCCAAACACATTAGGTTACACGAGTAACAAAAAAATGATAGACGTTGACACCTATGAATTAACAAAGTGCCCCCAAATATCAAACATTGACTATGTGCTTAAGGGCGAGGGACTTTGCAGATTGAGTGCTTTTGCATACAATGTTGGTGATTGTTTGTTTGATTCATTACAGCTATTGCTTAACAATCGTTACACATCAATTCAACTACGAAATGGAGCTATAGATTATTTCTTGAATTGCCTTCAAAACAAGGACAAAGAAGCTATAAAATCATACAACTATGAGCTAGACCCTGATACTCTATATATGTTGCACAAAGTACACGATCCACAAACATATTTCCGCAGAATGCGCTTATCTGCAAAGCCACAAGCAGACTGCACAGAAAGTGGATTGTGGGGTGACCTATTTTGCATTAACTGGATATCCAAATGGTTGAATATACAAATATCCCTTTGGTCAAGAACAACAGCAAGAAGGTACTTACAGTTCAATAGTTCTAATTACACAGAATTAGTCTCTATACTATTTCATGACATGGATTCTTTAAATGGACACTTTGAACCATTGCTAGCAATTGAAACACAAAACATAACTTCAAGACAGTCCATAAGTTCACATGAAATAAAAAAGCTTTGCACAAAGCATCCTCAAATATCAAACATTGACAGTGTCCTTAGAGCTAAAGGCCTTTGTAGATTAAGCACATTTGCATACAATGTTGGTGACTGTTTGTTTGATTCACTTCAAGTGCTACCTAACAACCAGTACACCTCAACTCAACTACGCAATGGAGCTATAGATTATTTTTTGGCTTGCTTTCAAAAGAAGGACAAAGAAGCAATTAAATCATATAACAATGAACTAAATCCTACTACTCTATACACATTGCACAAAGTACATGACCAAGAAACATACTTCAGATGGTGTCCGCTTATGAATTGCATAGTCACATATAAACATGGATTATTAGGGTATTATTTTGCATTCTTTGGATATCCAGGATAGTTTAAAAATATAGAATGTCGACCTCGATTAAATCTGATAACATCAAGAGATGCCAATTTCAGTAATTTTGGATATACAAAATCAGTCTCTATACTGTTCCATGATACAAACCCTTTGGCTGGACATTTTGAGCCGCTTCTAAGAATCGAAACCCAAAATATAGCTAGCCCATGCTCTACAAGCTTACTCCGACTAAAAAAGTTGATAAGAAATCGTCCACAATACAAAAAAACTTGCTTGACTAGGCCACATGGTTTGCCTAAAAACAAGGAAAATTTGATACCATTTGACATAGCAGACAATTTAAAACATAAATCAACAATAAGACCCAATCACACGAAGAACTTGATTAGAAAGAAAAACGAAAAGGTAACGCGGCCATTCAGAAAAAAAACGTGACACCAATAGAAATTTATAAAACAGCAATACAAGATACGCCAAAATACCCATGTGCAATTTTCCAAGTGCTTTGTCTGAACAAGGACATCAGGATTTTCAAAGAAAAACAAAAACACTTATATTGCAAGCTACTGCCATCAGAGTCCTTATAATTCACAGATTTCATATGCAATGTATGCTACTTTGCATTGAAACAGTCAACTATTCCAAAGTATGCTACGCCACAGAAAATAAGAACTAATAGACCATTGTGCTATGTACACAATTTAACTCATCTAGAAGAACGACTTGTGTCACTTAGAATTGCATTTGCACAAATTTGGGAACTAGGGTTCAAAAGGTCTCAAATAGGCCTAACAGGTTCTATTATAAATGTCCCTGTTGACATGAACATTGTACAAAAAGCATTACCACAATCAATTAACAACACACAAACAATTGTTGTTTCATTGAAAAGGCGCTTACAATACAAAAATGCATTTCAAAAAGGCATGGTGCGCCCAAATGTCATCATGCAAACTTTGACTCAATTAACAAGGACACCATTATACAAAATGCAAAGTTCGCGACTAATATGATTGTAAGAAGTTCTCCAATGCACTAAAGAAAATGAAGACAATAGTCCACAAAATACAAGTGAAATAGAATTAGACAGTGAAATGGAAAATGAGAACCCATCAGACACATTGATACATGGATTCACTAAGTCTAGATGTATCCATAACATGGAGGACAAGATTATTGAAATTGCACCTACAGAGAACAAGTATCCAATTGGAATATTTAAGGACATCTATGCTGAAGAAATGAATTTCCCAACTTTATTCTTTGGAAAACCATGATATTGTAAAGAGCTACATATCAGGAAAATATGCATTTTGAATTTTGTTCTGGTCCATGAACCTTTTGCATCAGGTACAACAAATTTTTTCCAGCTATAAAGGTGCTAAACCACAACAAATGCATCTACAATGGCGGTAGAATCCTGGAGGGCAGGGTTAAAAGGAAGCTATTTGAAAGGTAAAACACAAATAAAACCTAGAAAAAGGTCTAAAATCGGATATTGGATGCGGTTGGTTCAAGAACTAAAGTCTATAAGTTATTCACAACAACTTAAGAAAATGTATTTATACTGAGTTAAGAGTAGCTAGGTGGATACCAGCATTTTTTATCACTTTCTCGAATCAGAACAAAGTCTGGGATCCTAGTCAAACATTACAAGGAGAACACAATCTACTGTCAGTGAGAAAACCAGTAAAGAATCAATCACCCAGCAACACATTGACCAGACACAGACTAATCAAAAGATCATCTTGTGCACGTTACTATAAGCAAAGATCAATGTAATTAAAAATTGATACTACGGATGACTCTTTCTTTGATATGTTGATTACTTCTAGATCATGGTTCCAAGACAGAAATGAACAGCAGTGTTTCCTCATATGGGTTAAAATGCAATTTACGAGAAAAAACAACCACGGACATCTGCTTTGTTGATAAATTATATTACTTAGACAGCAAATTTAAGACCTCCTACAAATAAACTCCTGCTACAAAGAAATGCTGAAAAGATCAAGAGAAAAACAATTTGGAATTTCGTTGCTGCCTCCATAGAGTCAAAGTCTTCTCTTTACCAATACTCGAAAAGACTGAAGCGATGACTGCAAATGCCACTAAAATCTCTTCAAAACTCCAAAAAGCAAACTATGACAAAACATTCACTTTTCAAATGTTCTTAAAAGAATTAAACTTAAGTGACAATGAATACATTCAAGCTTTAAGCTCAACATTGAACAGGCCTACGCTTTATTTACAGAGAAAACCATCACAAATATGGAACAATAGTTTTTCAAGGAAGATTCCAGATCTTTGGAGGGCTAATACAAATGCACAATTTGTCCTAAATGCATATGCTGCTGCTATGTACTGTAGCTCATATATTGAAAAAGTAGACAATTCAATGACATATGCATTCAAAAGAATACGTAGAGACCACAAGCAAGACAATATTGATGCAATCCGAATGGTGAGTAAACTTGGCAATGCCATGCTTAACTTGCAACAAATGTCATCACAACAAGCTGCACATATTGTTTTGTCATTTCCATTAAATTACAGTTCAAGAAAATGTATATTCATTGATACACGATCCGACAATGATCATACATTCATACTCAAATCTGTAAAACAATTGAGCAATGAGCCAGATGAATCAGAAAACGTTCTTGCAAGATCTATTATAGACTATTATTTAAAACGCCCTGAACCAATGATGGACATATGTCTTGCAGAATTTGTTTCAAGATACAATAAGTACTGTGCTCCAATTGAGCCAAAGGCCAAACCCAATGTGATACGGTTTATTAATTTCAACAAACACTTTGATATAGAGAATCATTGTAGAGAGCAATTGGTTCTCTATGTTCCATTTATCATTAATGAACATACGCTCAAAGGAAACTTTGACTCTTGGGAACATGCATACATGTACCATGGACAAACCATTCAAACAAATAGTGCAAAGTTCATCCACAGCACAAACTCCGCATGGGGTGACATTGACAAAGCTATTAATGATGTTCAGTCTCTTGAAGATGAAAAGCTCATTGACCTGCCCATGCTAACAAAGCTTTCCCATAAAGAACTATATGGCATTCAAACAGACCTTCCAAACATAGGCCATTCTAACCCAAAGACTACGTATGCCAATGGATTTGAAATTGCAAAGCATCCACAGATTACAGATAACAATGAATACTACAAATTAAGACGAATGTTAAATAAAGAGCAACAAGCAATTGTTAAGGATGTTCTCATTAAAAAGATGAGAAATCCACAAAAGCCATTGCACTTGTTTTTGACTGGAGGAGCTGGAACAGGAAAGACTTTTACAGCAAAAGCCATTTACCAAGCTCTCATTCACATGTATAGCAATTATGTTGACAATAATCCAGACAAACCCAAGGGCTTATTAACTGCATATACAGGTAAAGCAGCATATAACATAGGTGGATTCACATTACATTCAGCATTTCACATACCTTTTAATACATCAGAATTCCTGCCACTGAACACTGAAGTACTTGACACTATGTCAAAGCACTATGATCAATTGCGCATACTTCTTATAGACGAGATATCATTAGTTGGCTCAAAATTTTTACGGTATATTGATAGAAGACTACGAGACATAATGCAAATTCCTACAACATACTTTGGAAACCTTGACACCATATTTTGTGGTGATCTCTACCAGGCACAACCTGTCCTTGACTCTGTGGTTTTCGAAAGTAGGCCTACTCCAATTGAATTAATGCCTTATAGTTTCTGGAAAGACCACATAAAATGCTATTCATTAGTGACTACCATGAGACAAAAAGATGAAATATTTATTTCAATCCTTAATAGGCTACGAGTAGGCATTCAGACAACTCATGACATAGACTATATAAACAAAATTTGCTTTCGTCCTGTACCATTAGATCCATTGCTTCCACACCTTTTCTATAGGAGAATAGACGTTGAAGCACATAACAACAAAATGCTATCAATCATTCCAACCCAAATGATTGTGCTTGATGCGATAGATGAAGTTAACGAGGACCTTAATGCAATACGAGTGTACAGTCACACAACAACACTCCCATCACAAATATGCTTGAAACCAAACATTCTTGTTGAGCTTTATGTAGGCAATTACAATGTTCAAGATGGCCTTGTCAATGGCTCAGATGGAATTTTTAAAGCATATACATCACAAAACGATATTGATATTATCTGGATTAAATTTAATGACCCATCAATTGGTCATCAGCAGTGCACAAAACTAGCACACTGCTATTCTACTATCATTGACAAAGACTGGGTGCCTATACTGCGCATTGCTAGGCCAATGCAGAAAATAACAATAAACAAGAAAATTACAACTAGAAAACAATTCCCAGTACAAGTAGCATGTGCACGAACCATACATCGATCCCAAGGATTAACAATGGAGGCCTTGGCTTTTGATCCCATAGGCATTGGACAACATGGACTAACCTATACAGCTCTATCACGAACAAAATCAGTAGAATAATTATTCCTGTTACAACCTTTAACTTCAAAAAACTTCAAAGTCGAAGATAAAAATACAACTAGAAATGTCTCATCTTCAGACATGTGCACAATGGCAACTTGATAATCTAAGCACATGCTCAAAAAACAAATCACATATGCTCCTATGTACATTGAACACTCGTAGCTTGAAAGCACATTCAGAAGACATTGTCAATGACTATAGCATAATGCAGTCTGATATCTTGTGTCTCCAAGAAACACATATGCATCCCTTTGAGCTAAATACCTTGCTACAGAATTTTGATAGCTCCTCTGTACATAACATCCATGGCATAGCAACTTTAACAAAGAAACATTTACTCTTGTCAAAAACAACACACCATGAAACCTCAAATATTGAAGCTATCACATTAACAATAATGCTATCTAGCAATGAACTCAATGTTTGTAATATTTATGCAAGACCTACAACTGCCATAGATGAAGTAATCGCAATCTTGCAAATAATTATTGGATCCACAAATTCAAAAAACATGTAGTACATTTTAGGCGATTTTAATGTCGACATGTCTTCAGAGAGCAGAAACAAAAAAATGCTTCACAGTTATATGCAACAGAACAATATACAATTTGTGTTGAACCAACAACCTAGCATGGGCAACTCAGTCATTGATCACATTTGGTCCAACACGACTACAAATATATGCTCTTTCTATATATCAGAAGCATATTGGACTGATCACAATCCAATTTTCCTAAAATTGCATATTGCACAATAGACAAATTCAACTTTATAGAACTTATAGCCTTATATGACTTTTACGCATTGCGATGTATTTTCCAATACTGTATCCATTATTTGCAGGAGATCTATGGATGAAACTAAAAGACAGTCAAAGCAAGTGCAATCCACGCAAGAAGAATCGATACAACGGTTAAGTGCTCATAGTTTTATTCCTTCATATTCATTTGCCCAAATCACAAATATTCAAATAACATTGCTCCAATTCGTTGCAGGACACCAAAAGATGTGTCAAAAAGACAAGCCAAACAGGTGCAAAATGCACAAGAAGAGTCAATACAATGGTAAAGTACTTTGTTCTACAATGTACCTTCATTTTCCCAACTTGTTTATATAAAATTAGCATTCAAACTGACATTATCCTTGTTCCTTGTAGGACAAGAGTGAAGAAACCTAGGATTGTTTCAATAGAACAGCTAAATGCAAGAAGAGTTGGGGACACCTTCCAAGGTGATGTCCTTGTTGTCTACAAAGCAACATTGGACAAGGCTAACAAAACACGGGAAATGCTACGTGTTGATCTGACAGATCACAAAGAAGAAATGACAATCATGTTGAATGTTAGTGGTAACCTTGTGTATCAACATGAGCCTAAAATAGTCCCCGGATCAGCTATTTCAATCTCAGATTTTCAAATTGCACCTAGAACAGATTATGACAGAGGTGACTGTGATTGCATTCTGATTTTAACAGACATTAGCATCACTGAGAAAATCCCCCGCCTCTGTCAAGAGTACAAATTCATCCCAAGCACGACTATTAGCCAATTGCTTACAACTTTTAATGAGTACCCAGCTGGCACAATAGCTGCACTGGTAGTTGGTGCCAGGAAAATGGGCTCCCAATTTGCAATTGACATCAAAGATGGCCACACTGACATAGACAGGGCACAGGGATTTCAGTGTACAGAACTTTTACCTCTTCTTTCAGTTCCAAGCTTTTAATGTTCTAGAGTGGCCTCTATAACAATTTCCGTGACAAAATCTAATCCTCTCATTGAATTACAGCTGTTATTACGATCAACATATGAGCAACAATTCTTTGCACTTGAAGACCAATTGCATACAAATAAAACACCTGCAATGCTTTTCAAGAATGTTGTCAGAAAAACAGACCAAAAGAACACATTCCATACATGTCGATCAACATTCATCTGTACCCTGAATGACAAAAGAAGCTTGGAAAAACTCAACAGCCTACTTCACTCAACTTTCAAGGTAACAACATTCTTCTTAAATAAATCTAGTGCATCTAAACTTGTTTTTTTGTCTCCTCTAACAGTTTTGAACCATATTTTATAGGTTTATGGAACTTTAAAAGCAGCAAATGCATTTTCCAATCCATTTCATGCATGTTGTCCAAAATGCAAATTCAAATTTACTGCTTATGG
>VDFB02292017.1:0-92178 GCA_007258455.2 Sequoia sempervirens
TGTTATAGGTAAACCTCTTTTGATGACAATAGTATAAGACGATTTTAAATCAGCACATGATGAAAAATGTGTAATTTGAATTGCCTTCACAATGAACATCTACAACAAGTAGGATTCGTAAGGTGGCACCAAATAAAAGCTTAAACCTCCTACAAATTTGGCACAATTTTTCACTTGTTGAATCAGTCAATATCAAATATATAACACATAACTCATGTCAACTCAGTCTTTGCATGAGTTGATTCATCTCATTTATTAGTTTGACCAATTCATCGGCCTATTGTACATACTTTTGCATGCTTCTATTTGTTGTTCCTATTTTACCCAATGACATGGAATTTAAGAGTTTACTATGGTCCAAGATGTTTACACATAAGGTGTCAATTAAGTCTCCTTATATCGACTTCATGATTGTTAATTATTTTTTAGAATATTCGTTCTAAACGTGTGGACAACAAGAGAAATATTCAGCCTTTAAAAGTACAATCAGAAGTATAATATACTTGGCCTTTGATTTAGCTAATATATCGCCCTCCAAGCTTGCTAATGTTAATCGACTCCCAAGCAATTGATAATATTTAAATATATATTCACATATACATATATGTATGTATATCAATGTATATATATATATGTATATGTATATATATGTATATGTATATGTATATATGTTAATATATATTTATATATATCTTATGCCAACTATGTATGTATTCATTTGATAAATAAATGAGTACAAACAAGATGTCATCCACATAACAATAATATCGACTGTGTACATATATATATATTTATCTATGTACATGTATACGTATATGTATACATGTATCAATACATTCATATGGGCATATCCATTTTCCAACCATATGCATGTATTGATACTTATATACATATGGATATATGTACCTTCGATTACACACTAAAGTCATACACAACTCCTATTGCTTTGATAAGCACCTACATGCGATATATCTATACATATACATATACATGTTAGATCCAATTGATAGTTCCATACGAATACGCAACTCATCCATAAATGTGTATAGGTATGTCTACCTATATACACTCATGTGTGCATTCCTTCAAGCATATGGTCTATCATTGACATGCATGTGTGTACATATACATACTCCATGTATGTCCTAATCATCAATGCAACCTTGGTAATATAAGAAAGAACTCATAAGCTCAAACAGATAATCATCACCCAATAATGCACTCAATAGTAAACAAGACCTTCACTAATGCAGACATATCAACTAAGGATGAATTACCAAATTCCCACATAATAACTTGACTCAATTATTCTACTGTGGTGTGTGTAAGCTCAAATAGGTTACATTACTGGTTACCCAACCAAGATCTTCTCCTGAGTGATACTTCCCCTCCTCCTGGAGGAATTGAACATATACTCGCATTCACTAACATATTCCCAAGGTAGTTAGCTATTCAACAAAATATGCATTACATATAATACATTTCCAAAGTTAGAATATCAATTCAACAACCATCCATTTCACACATTCGCATAACATTAAATGTGATAACATTCACACATAATGCATCAGTAACAAAGTGCAAGCACAGTTTATTCATCTCCAGAATTCACATTACATTCATATTTACCCTACAGAGTAATAGTAAATAGTAATTACACAATTGGGGTGTAACAAAGTAAAATTCATATTGAATTTAGGAAATTTTAGGGCCCTCTTTAGGAAAAGAGGCTAAAGTTGGGACTACTCTACTAGGAGCCCAAGAAAGTTTCAATTGACTTATGTGTGATAAAATTTAACTTTTGTTTATTAGTTTATTTCTTCTCCTCCTCCTTCTAAGCCTTAAAAACTATGGATGAGATGATCTACCACTCTAGATGTAGGTCTAGAGGATGAGCTACAAGATGTCTTGTCCTATGTAAATAAGTGGAAAAAGGTTAAAAAATAAAAAGGAACAATGTCAAAGGAAGATAAACAATCATATAATTTTAAGATCTTCAACAACTTGCACATAGGATTCTCTTAGTCTTGAAATCTCTTGAGTCAACTTAGTTGTAGATACTTAGTTCATTCAAAAAAGAAGAAAATAGAGAATCATTTTTATGAGAGGAATTGATGAATCCATGTTTACAAGAATCATGTTCTTTGATGCTATTTTTTATGTCCCTTAGGTGACTAACCTAGGTTTATTAGCAAAAAAATTATTAGCTAGTGTCAAAGGGTTTGAGCTCAATTGGTGGAAGCAAGGGGTTCTCATTGAGGAGACCCAAGTTGTCTTCCATTTGTAGACTTCTCATATGGATATCTATGTTATAATATAATGTTAATATTTAAGTGACTCTTAAACTTCTTATGTTGATAATCTAGACTACTAATTTGTCATCTAAGTTAGAATTCAATGTTGATAAGTCTAAGTGTCTCTTAGACTTCTTATGCGGATATCTAAGGTGAAAAATATAATGTTGATAGCTATGTTAAACAAACTATTATTATATGTTTAATAATACCAAGCATATATGCTTTTAATATTTATGAAATGTATATGTATTTATTTTTT
This sequence comes from Sequoia sempervirens, assembly GCA_007258455.2. Lineage (NCBI taxonomy): Eukaryota > Viridiplantae > Streptophyta > Pinopsida > Cupressales > Cupressaceae > Sequoia > Sequoia sempervirens. The sequence continues at coordinate 2,557 of VDFB02292017.1, forward strand.
AAGTTAATATATAATATTTGATGGTAATTTTAAATATTATCTAGTATAAATTTGGATGATTTGACAATTACCAAAGACTTTAATTTCAATGTGTAATTAATCAAATTAAAAAATAAAAATTCTAAATATACATTTCACCAAACCACTAATACATAAATTAATCAAATAAACTAATTATCATACATAGTACAATGACACGACCTAATCACTAAGTGAAACAAACATTATAAATTATAAAAATTGAACAAGTAACAAATACTTCATATTATCCTATTCTTACTCACATTATTATAATATTATCATGTTTAAACATATCAAAAGAGTTGTATTATGTAGCAATATTAAAAATCCAATGCAAAATATTGTGTTTTTTTATGCGGTAGGGGTGTCCCCATGACTCAACCCAGCAGCCCAACATCCCATACGTTGGGTACTTGGGGTGAGACTAACCCCTTGCAGGTGGATGCCATAGCCCACATACAGATCCACCAGTCAACCGCGAGAGCAGGGGATTGAACCCGAGACCTATAGGGAGCAAACCCACGACCCAAGCCAACAATGCAAAATATAGTTAGTTCTTGGAACACTGTGAAAAACATGTGCATCATGTTTTGTGGGGGCATGCCCTCTCCAAACATCCACAAACTAGCTAATTTTTAAATTATTATATCATGAGATTAAGTCATTCCAAAGTCTAAGGCATTTTCCATATAGATAGTTAGCAACAATCATATGTTTGGGTCTTTTAATGTCCATATATCAACTTGGCAATCATGTGTAATATAATGTAGTATATTCATTTTAGGTAATGTAACATCTAATCATTGTATCATACAAATATTAAATTTTATGTTTTATTTTATTTTTTACTTTTATTTGTTGTCTTATTGTAAACTTAAAGATTTGGGATGGTTAATTTAAAGCCATTCAATAATTAGTCGATGATCTTTTTTGTGGGTTTTTAAGTTCAATAAATGTTGAAAATTTTATCTAATGAATATTGGTAAATATTATTTAATTGTTAAAATTGTCTTATATAATAGTAAAATTCCTTCTTAATACAACAAAACACTTTTAATTGATATATGTCCATACTTCTTATCAATAAACCCATTATTCTTCTTACAAAATTAATTGTACTCTTACAAAATAAATAACCATTCTTTTATTGCTACTCTATGAAACCCCTTATAAATACCTTTTTTCTTACAATTTTCAATTTTATTCAATACAAAAACAAAATACTTTTGATTAATATATGTCTATATTTCATGTCAACATATCCACTAGACCTTTTAACAATAAAAATATTAATATAAACAATTTTTTTATAAAAAATATTATTTTTAACTCCTTGTACTCTCCCCTCATGTCCTACATCTAGAATCATAAAATATTTTTATTTTTATGATCTACATCACAATATTGTTCTAGTGATTAAGAGACATTTAGTTTTTTGCTCACATGTGGGAAACCTTTTTTAGTTAGGTCTCCCAACGCAATCATTTATTTGTAAGTGAACTAAAAAGTATATGCATTTATTCTATGATAGAGTTCAAAATTCTTAAAAGAGGACTATATACATTTTTTAGTTACATTTATTTTATTTTATTTTATTTTTTATTCAAGGGGTAAATGCTTTTGAATGAAGCTACGAACCAGAATACAACCATTCAATAATACCACCCCCAATGGGGTTTGAACCTTGGTGGCAAGGAACAACAATGCCACCAATAAACTATCACACCATGCCAATACCGACTTTTAGTCACATTTATAGTCAGGTAATCCATTTGCAAATTTATTGGTGCATGCATCAAAATGAATTCATCTTTAAAATTTTTGACATCTAAAAAAGATTAATGAAGATTAAAAAGGCAAATCATCGCAAAAATATGCTCTCTAACAATAATATTATTTATGTCAAATATTTTTAAATGAAATTATTATATATTAAAATTAAGTCATATTTAAAATATATATATATATATATATATAAAATTATATTTTGCAATAAAATTATTAAAATTGATATTAAAATAAACTTGACTACATAAAAATTTATTTATAAAAATAGGTAAAAATAAATACAAGTATACTATTATAATTTTGAAAGATCCATATCAAATAATAGTGTATTTGCAATATACTAGTAATATATATTAATACTAATATTTATTTTATTGGATAAAGAAGAATAAATGATATTACATCAACGGGGAAACCAAAAAGCATTGGTGCCAAACATGCCACTATTAGAGCGTACAAAACATGCTGCTACAACATCAATAAAACCAACAATTTCAGGCCATCATTGCATAGTATAAAGAAGGCAAAAAATGCTACTACAATAGCAATAATAACATCAGTCGACTACAATAGCAATAATAACATCAGTTGACTAGTGTCGTTGCAATAATAACATCAGTTGGCCAATGTTGTTGAACAGTGCTTCAAGTTTTTGTTATCAACATTTTTCAATATCTTCTTGTAAGAGGCATACTTGTGTGTCTAGTTATTGGATTAATACTAATAATTAGTTGTTTTTCACTTTATTTAATTTTATTATAGTGATATTAACTTGTGAATATTATAAATCATTCCATCTTTTTCCAAAATCCTTCTTATTTTAGTAGACAAAGAAAGCTAACTTTAAAAAGAAACAATTTACTTTTTGAACACTCCATTTACTTAAAAAGTAATGCAAACTTCAAGTCAAATTTGCCCTCTAAAACAAGTATCTCTCTTTCAGTCCTAGAATGGCCTAGTTGTAATTCTTGGTAGTCTAGATTTCTCTTTCGACCACATATTGATAGCTTTCGTTCAATATAAGAAAACTTGTTAGAATAAAATAAATAAAAATAAATACAAGTATACTATTATAGTTTTGGAAGATCCATATCAAATATATATTAATACTAATGTTAGTTGTTTTTGTACATTATTTAATTTTATAATGATGTTAGCTTGTGGCTGTGATAAATCCTTCCATCTTTTTCGAAAATCCACCTTATTTTTAGTAGATGAAGAAAGCTAACTTTAAAAAGAAACAATTTACTTTTGAAACTCTTTATTAACTTAATAAAAACTTGTCAACTTCAATGTCAACTTCATTAAAAGTATATGCATTTATTCTATGATAGAGTTCAAAATACTTAAAAGAGGAATTTTAATGTCTACATAATATTTTTAGTCACATTTATAACCCCTTAATCCATTTGCAAATTTATTGCTGCATGCATCAAAATGGATTCATCTTTAAAATTTTCATAATGACATCTAAAAAAGATTACTGGAAATTAACAAGACAAATCATGACAAAAATATGCTCTCTAACAATAATATTATTTATTTATATCGAATATTTTTAAATGAAATTATTATATATTTGAATTAAGAGTCATATCTTTTAAAAATATAAATAATATGAACTTATATTTTACAATAAAATTATTAAAATTGAGAACAAAATAAACATGACTACACATAAAAATATTTACAAAAGTAAATAAAAATGAATACAAGTATACTATTATAGTTTTGGAAGATCCATATCAAATAATTGTCTAAACAATATACTAGTAATGGCATACAAATTTGGGGTTGGGGCCCTAGCTCGGTTGGCTAAATCTTTCCTTCCATCTTTTTCCAAAATCCTCCTTATTTTTAGTAGATGAAGAAAACCAACTTTAAAAAGAAACAATTTACTTTTTGAACACTCCATTAACTTAAATAAAAAATAATGAAACTTCAAATCAAATTTACCCTCTAAAACAAGTATCTCTTTTTTAGTCCTATAATAACCCAACTATAATTCTTGGTAGTCTAGATTTCTCTTTCAACCACATATTGATAGCATATATATATATAGTTAGTTAGTTAGTTAGTTGGTTTTGTGCTTTATTTAATTTTATTATAATGATATTAACTTGTGGCTCTTATAAATCCTTCCATCTTTTTCCAAAATCCTCCTTATTTTTAGTAGATGAAGAAAACCAACTTTAAAAAGAAACAATTTGCTTTTTGAACACTCTATTAACTTAAAATAAAAGATAATGAAACTTCAAATCAAATTTACCCTCTAAAACAAGTATCTCTTTTTTAGTCCTATAATAACCCAACTATAATTCTTGGTAGTCTAGATTTCTCTTTCAACCACATATTGATAGCATATATATATATAGTTAGTTAGTTAGTTAGTTGGTTTTGTGCTTTATTTAATTTTATTATAATGATATTAACTTGTGGCTCTTATAAATCCTTCCATCTTTTTCCAAAATCCTCCTTATTTTTAGTAGATGAAGAAAACCAACTTTAAAAAGAAACAATTTACTTTTTGAACACTCTATTAACTTAAATAAAAAATAATGAAACTTCAAATCAAATTTACCCTCTAAAACAAGTATCTCTTTTTTAGTCCTATAATAACCCAACTATAATTCTTGGTAGTCTAGATTTCTCTTTCAACCACATATTGATAGCTTTCAATCTTGTAACAACTTCATTCAATATAAAAGGGTTTGTTAGAATAAAATGAATACAATTATGCTATTATAGTTTTGGAAGATCCATATCAAATAATAGTCTAAATAACATACTAGTAATATATATTAATACTTGCTCCTCATAGGTCCCAGGTTCAATTTCGCTTCCCGTTTAACAGGTGGGCCTGCTTGCTGCCTGTAGCATCCGCCCGTAAGGGACTGGTCTCACCTCGGCTCGCCCCTTTGGATGCTAGGTTGGGTTGCGGGGATACCCCTATGCATACACACACACACACACAAATAGTTAGTTGTTTTTGCACATTATTTAATTTTATTATAATGACATTAACTTGTGATTGTTATGAATCCTTCCATTTTTTTTCTAAGATCCTCCCTATTTTTAGTAGATGAAGAAAACTAACTTTAAAAAGAAACAATTTACTTTTGGAACTTCCCATTAACTTAAAAACTCATGTCAACTTCAAGTAAGATTACCCTCTAAAACAAGTATCTCTCTTTCAATCTTATAATGACAAGTTCTAATTCTCGATAGTCTAGATTGCTCTTTCAACTACATATTAATATCTTTCTTTCGTGTAACTACTTTATTCAATATAAAAAAGTTGGTTAGAATAAAATATTGATTGTCAAAATAATCTATTTATTTCCAATAATTAAATTATTGGCCAAAGACTACCTAAATTTGATTAAAAAAGACATGTAATCTTCTCTTGATTGCCCAACCAGCTATATATTTTATACACAAATCTTAGAAAATCCCAAAAAGGTAAGGCATTAAAATTATTGGATGTTTGTTGATTGAAAGAGTTGTGGAAAGAAGGCATTAAATTTAGTCCTAAGACTTTATGAAAAAGTAAATGATAACGTGCACTTTTCTCTATTATTACCTACTAACTACGTACCCCTCAACCTCCATTCTCTTTTAAGTATAGGACTTGCAAGTTAATTAAGGTGGCACTCTTAATTTCCTCTATTACAACCAATTAATGGCAGCTCCATTGAAAATGATATAGTATGCATTATTCCCTATTTTTAATACGTGGATCTAATTTAATGGCAATTACATTGAAATTGATTTCAAATTCTTGTACTTGGACTAATTAATGGAACTAACTTAGAAATAGATTTTTTATTTGAGATGTCAACATTGTACTAAGTAGGCAATGAAATGGCTCTCATTTTAGTTTTATTTTCAACTTATTTAGAAATAGATTTTTTATTTGAGATGTCAACGTTGTACTAAGTAGGTAATGAGATAGCTCTCACTCTATTTTTATTTTCAATTTATTTAGAAATATATATTTTATTTGAGATGTCAACATTGTACAAGTAGATAACAAGACGGCCCTCATTCTAGTTTAATTTTCACATCTTTGAAATGAAGATTCCAATCTAAAAGAATTTTATTTTTTAAAGATAAAATGCAATATTGTATGGTGAAGTTTTTTTTGGATTTGTATTTATTTTAATGGAATGGTTTAATAAAAAAATTTAATTATAAGAAGTATTGGAGAATTAGATAGAATATTAGAAATAAATGTAAATAGTATATCGAATGAATTTTTATATGTATGTCAATATAATTATGTATTTATAAATGGTGTAATCTTATGCAAGAGAATTTTCATATGCATGTCAATATAATTATGTATTTATAAATAGTGTAATCTTATGTAAAATTAGATTTTTTTTGAGATTTTTTACATATTTTTATTTTTGTATGTTTTAAATACATTTGTTTTTTTTCACGTGATCGGTGACATTGGTGCAACACGCCCTTCGACACATGAGGATGGGGGGAGACTAGACCTTGCAACCTCTTGCCTACAACATGATGCTTTAACCAATTGAGCTAGGCCCCTTGCCCCTTAAATATATATGACTTTATCTTTATTTATTTTTACATATATTTGATAGTTGTCACATCTTTATATCTAGATACTCATTTCTTGCATCAAAATTAGTGTTTCTTGTTAAGATTAGACATAATTCACCTTGTAAATTCTAGATAAGTTATAATAGTTTTAGTTAGCATTGTTGATAAATAATTATTTTATTTCCAAAGAACATAGAAAGGGCAAACTTAGATGCCACTCTACGTGGTAGGAAAATTAGTTATTAATTATTTATCCTCTAATATGCAATTATAGTGGCATTTAAGTTAGGAATTACTTTAAGGAGATAATGGAAAATCAAGTAAAGACTAGGATGTGTTTGAATGTGTATGTGTATCTTCTATTGTTGGATCTTATGATAGATTTAGTCAATCTTCCCATGGAGCGCCTAGGATTAGTATCATGTTAATTTGATTGTTATGATAATCTATGATGTTTATGATGCAAGAGGTGGACATAAGGTGCATAAGAGGAGTTACTAGTCAAGGTATGTTGACCATTTTGGTGGGGTGTGAGATATCCCATGAGGATTTGGATGCCTAGTTTTGGGTGTGTGGTATTAGTCACTTGTTTTGGAATACGATTCATGGTATATCTTGTATTCATCTCTCCTATATATTTTTCCTTGAGATGGTAGTATTAGCAAGTTGTTTTGCAAGTTATTTGAGCACCATTATGTTGGAGTATAGAGGGATAAATTGATACATATAAATTGTTTATCATTAATACAAGCTTGGGTCTCTAGGGTGTGGAGTTTTCTTCTAAAAGGGTTTCTCCACATAAATCTTTGTGCTATGGTTTGCATCTACTTTATGGTTGATTTCTATTTCCATTTATGATTTATCATTTGCTATTAAATTTGGTTTTTTATTTGAGATGTCAATGTTATACAAGTAGCTAATGAGATGGCCCTCACTCAAGTTTTATTTTCAACTTACCTAAAAAGAGATTTTTTATTTGAGATGTCAACATTGTACAAATAACGAGATGGCCCTTACTCCATTTCATTTTCACCTCTTTGAAATAAAAATTCCAATCCAAAGGGATTTTATTTTTAAAATATAAAATGTAATATTGTATGGTGAAGTTTTTTTAGGTTTGTATTTATTTTAATGGAATGGTTTGATAAAAAAAATTAATTATAGGAAGTAATGGAGGATTAGATAGAATATTAGAAATAATAGTTGTGAATAGTATATTGAATGAATTTTTATATGCATGTCAATATAATTATGTATTTATAAATGGTGCAATCTTATGTAAAATTAGATTTTTTTGAGATTTTTTACATATTTTTATTTTTGTATGTTTTAAATATATCTGATTTTGTTCATGTGATCGGTGATGCTGGTGCGACATGCCCTTTGATACCATTGGGATGTGGGGAGACTAGACCTTACGACCTCTTTCCTGCAACAGGATGCTTTAGCCAATCAAGCTAGGCCCCTTGCCCCTTAAATATATATGATTTTATCTTTATTTGTTTTTACATATATTTGATAGTTGTCACACCTTTATATCTAGATACTCATTTCTTGCATCAAAATTAGTGTTTCTTGTTAAGATTAGACATAATTCACCTTGTAAATTCTAGATAGGTTAATATGATTTTATTTAACATTGTCGATAAATAATTATTTTATCTTCAAAGAACATGGAGAGGGTAGACTTAGATGTCACTCTATGTGGTAGACAAATTAGTTATTAATTATTTATGCTCTAATATGTAATTATAGTGACATTTAAGTTAAGAATTACTTTTGGGAGATATTGAAAATCAAGTAAAGATTAGGATGTGTAAGAAGGTGTATGCGCATCTTCTATTGTTGGATCTTATGACAAATTTAGTTAATCTTCCCATGGAGCACCTAGGATTGGGATCTTGTTAATTTGATTGTTATGACATAATCTATGATGTAGGAGGTGGATGCAAAGTGCATAAGAGGAGTTACTAGTCAAGGTATGTTGACCATTTTGGTAGGGTGTGAGATATCCTAGGAGGATTTGGATGCCTAGTTTTAGGTGTGTGGTATTGGTTACTTGTTTTGGAATACCATTTGTGTATCATGTATTCATCTCTCCTATATATTTTTTTCTTGAGATGGTAGTATTAACAAGTTATTTTGCAAGAGCACCATTATGTTGCAGAAGTATAGAGGGATAAGTTGATGTATATAAATTGTTTATCATTAATACAAGCCCAGGTCTCTACGGGTGTGGAGTTTTTTTCCAAAATGGTTTCTCCACATAAATATTTATGTTATGGTTTGCATCTACTTTATGGTTGATTTTCATTTTCATTTATGATCTATCATTTGCTATTAAATTTGGTTGCATTAGGATCAACATATCTCATTGTATGGTTACAATTTTTTCAATATATCTTTGTCCTTGGTCAATCCTACAATGAGACATTGATCTCACATCACATAGAAGTGACCATGGATTTCAAATTTTAAATTCAAAATTTACTAGCTTCCACCCATTTTTTAATTCTACTATCAACCAACTTGGTACATGTTTCGTGCAATTATTGATATGTAATGGTATTTAATTTACACTCTAGAATCATCTAGTAAACATTTTTATGGTAATACTAATTGGAATAATTGAGACAAGCAAATAAGAATGAGTGAATGACAAGCAAAGGGAAATACAAATGATCCAAAAGTAGTTTAATCCCTAGGGTGCAATTTTACCAAGCATTTTGACTTATTTAGGCATAGATGTAGTTGAAGGAAATTGTTAAATAGTCATCATCAAATAAAGGAGCATCTAATTTAGTAAATGGATTTATAAAGGTGGATAACATGGTATCAATGTAAAACCTAAATTTTCCCCCAAACTTTCAATGATCTTGAAGAAACTAGGGATAGGCACACCAAAATGGGTTCGCCCACTATCAAGATTGTTGACCTATGCATTGCAATTGAAGAGGGAGAAGAAGAGAACAATCTTGCCAAGGAAAATTCAAGTTTTATCCACCATTGCTCTAGAAAAGAGAATAATGGGCAACGTAAAACTTTGGAATTCTAGTTCCTAATGATAATGGATGTTATAACTAAATTTCAAACTTAACCAATTATTTTCCTTTTTTAAGGGGGATGCCAGTATACATATTTTTTTATAAATGGGCTTAAAAATAGGAAAATGGGGTTAAGATTGAAATATGGTCTATGGGTTATATGTGGACAAATTTATTATCTTCAGGCTTGAAATTTTGAGTTTCATCTTGAAGATCCTTTTTGTTCACAATACTCCATGTGGATAGAATTTCCATTCATAAACTTGACATAAAATTTCAACATTTTTTAGTGATATTGTGGCTCAACTTGGTAAAATAATTTGGTACAAATATAGTTCACTCAAATTTTATATTCTATGAGTTCATATTAGGGTTTTTGTTGAATTTGATTTGAATTAGCCTCTTCTATAAAATATTAAATCGATAGGCCCTAGTTTCAAAATAGAATAATCAATATTTTGTTTAAATAATCCTAAGGAAAGTTTCTTTCAATGTCGAAAAAATAACATTTAACATGTGTGATTTTACCACTATAAAAATTAAAATATTTCAACTTCCAAAATATTCTCCACCTTTGAACCCTTCTAACCATCCATCTCTTCAACCCTCTCCTCTTCATAAGGTTTCATCTATGCCCCATATGAAAACTAAATCTCCACCCCCTCTCTTCCCCAATTATACATAGTGGCCCATCCTCAATAATTATGCCCACATCCTATAAATATGTAGGCATGACAAATGGTTGGAGGATGATCAAGAAAATGAAAGAACCTTCTATTCTAAACTTCATCCCTTCGAGGAATATTCTCCTTCCTCTTTTCCCTCTTCATTAGATATTCCCAATCACTCCTCCTTTGCCCTCTTCATTAGATACTCCCAATCAATATTCTACCTCCCCATTGTTGAAAATAAGGTGAAGGAAAGCTACAATATGAACTTATGCAAGTGAATTCAAATTTGAAAATCAGATTACCAAATAAAATTTAAACATGTGATTGCAACATACATCATAATATAAAAATCAGAAAAAAAAAATGTGACACCAGATTTACGTGGAGAAACCTTTTCGAGAAAAAACTCCATACAAAAAAATAGGGCAAGTATATTATTTATCTTCAAAAGAGAGATACACCACAATACACTTCCTTGTTATTCTCCTACAACCCAAATGCTTCCATACCCTTGCCAATAACACAAGATGCAACTACCATCTCAAGGCTCCAATTTATAGAACTTGTGAGAGGAAAAACCACAATGGTAAACCAAAACAAGAGGTGTTGAAACCACTTGCAAAAACCCATGCCCCTTCCTTGAAAAACTAAGAGTCATGATAATAAATTAATTAAATGTGCAAAAGGCTTTAACATGGGTTCCTAACCCATAGCCCCTTCAACTTCTGGCATTCAAGATTCTCTGGTGACTGTTCAACTTCTAGGTGGCACACCAATGGACACCTATTTCCCTCCAAACTTGGATCCCCACTCAAGACTCTTCATATTCTCAATGTGTATGCCTAGGAGAGAGTATTTGTCCTCTAGTGATGTGTAACCTCCACCAACATTAATTTTCCTCTTGAAAATACAATTAAAATATGCCAAAATTAAATACATTTCTCACATGTCCCCTAGGACACTTTCCAAGAAACATGGAGATAAATAAATGACAAAGGTTTACAAGGTAAATGTCACTTAACCTAATATTCTCCCACTTGACATTATACATTGCAATTACATCCAAGAGATACAAATAATAAATTAAGTATAGTGATCAAGGAACATGGCCTTCCTGCACCAAGAGAACTTATATGTGGTCACTAGCTTTGTGAGAGAATTTGCAACATTATCCAAAGTGTCAACCTTATCATTCTCAACCATCTCTTGCACAAAGTGATATTGAACATCAACATGCTTAGTATGAGAATGATACATATGATTTCTAGTAAAAAAAATAGCACTCTGACTATCACATCCAATCCTAATGATCCTACAATCAAAACCAATACCATTACCAAGCCTCTATAACCATACCACCTCCTTAGAGGCATGTGTAGAAGCAATATACTCTACTTTAGTGGTCAAAAATACAATCGTAGGCTGCCTCTTACTCATCTAATTCACTGCACCTCCAAACAAAGTAAATACATAGCCACTAGTGGACTTTCGACTAAGTCTCTTGCCCAATCTAACATCAACAAACCCCTATATGTCCAATGAATTGACCACATCATCAATAACATGATAAAATAAATAGTAATCAGATGTACCTCACAAATATCTAAACATTCTCTTAACAAAATTCCAATGCTCTCCACCAGGGTTAGACATAAATATGCTTTGAACTCCCACTAGACTTGGGCTATATCTAGTCTAGTACAAATCATTGCATACATCAAACTACCAATGAAAATAACATAAGGAACCTTAGACATATCCTCAAAATCATCATTAGGATTTGGGCACATATCTAAGTTCAACTTAGTACCAATAAAAAATGGAATACTAACCAACTTACAACCATGCATATTAAACCTCTACAAAATAGATCCCCTTTCCCCTCTTTATCCTTAAAATACCAACATAACAAGTATGTTGACATTTTAAGGGGGGAATACATTGGCATTTTTGCTTCACTTTGTTCACACGCATTAAACTTAGTGTTGTGTTGGTATAACATCTTGATCATTTTATAACATTTTATCAGAGTTATCAAGGAGTATAGCTCTTGGTATAGCTGACATGGGTGCACACCTAGTGAATATCAAACTTCAATAGACCTAGTGTATTTCTATTTTTTCTATTTTTCATAGGTACACACCTAGTGAATAGTGGACTTCACTAGACCTAGTGTGTTTCTCATTTTGCTACCTTGTCTTAGGAGCTCACCTAGTGAATATCAGACTTCAATAGCTTATGTTGTGTTTCAGTTTGTGATTCACCTAGCAAATATAGGACTTTTCTATTGTGTGGGTCATGAATTCCTTTAGTGTGGATCCTAACATAACACAATTTGCTAGCTTGTGATTGTCCATACCCTCCTTTTGCATTGATGTTGTATGTTTGTGTATGCTATATTGTTGCATATCATACATGTGTGTGTTCCCTTTTCCTTATGTTGTCTTGCCATGGGATCATGGATCTTGGGAGCTTGCACACTCCTTGATCTTTAGTCATCCTATCTCTTCAACATTTGGACAATAAGACCCCTCTTGACATAGATTTTCTATTTTAGTGTGAATTTGAGCATGTAAGTTCATACTCTCACTAAAGTGGGGGCTAAATGTAACATCGTAAATTGTCACCCTTAACAATTTAACTCTATGTTTTTTCCTCCATAAATTATTGAGTCTAATTAACCTCCTAAATTCCTAAATTATGCATTCTATAGCCTATTTTTATAATTTTATGAGAAATGGCAAGCATTGAACAAATATTTTTATTTAATGTTTTGGCCTCGACACCCTATTTTTTGGAAAACAGGGCAAGGATTGGGACACCCTTGGGTGTTTGAGTCCCCCATTTTTCCAGGATCCAAATTTGAATATGTTAGTGTCAACATTTTGACATTTGAAATTCAAGTTGCAAATGTCGGTTACCAAGATTTAATTTGTGGGAAATTGAATAAATGCTTATAAATACCTACTTATTGCATCATTTCAAATCCAAGGAGAATTTATGAGCAATTATTATTATCAAGAGCATTATCAAGCAAGTCAAGAGTAGCATTTTAGAGATTTATTGCAACAATTCAAGATCCAAGCATCATGCCAAATCCTATGTGAGTTTATCCATGTTTATGTTATCATTGTTTGTGAAGGCTAACCCTTGTTGTAGGTCTCTAAGAAATTCAAGCATTCAAGCAAGCAAGATCCAAGAGCTTGAATTAATGTGCATGACTTCAATCCTTCAAGGAAGTCATTGAAGGGTGGTAAGTTGCAACACTTTGTTGATTTATCATTTATCTTTCCTATCTTTGGTATTGCTATTGTGGAAGTGGAAACACTAACATGGGGTTTGACTAAGGCAAGCCCCTAAATGGCACAACATCTTCCCTCTCTTTGAATGTGTAGGTTTCAAGTTTGGAGAGGATTGAAGGAAGTTTGAAGATTATTTATTCATTATTGCATTCAATTCCCTACACCTTATCAACTCATGGAAAATCACCTACAAAATTATGTGACAATGATCCGACAAGTTTGCAAGCAGAAACAAGGATCTCATATCTAGCATCAGAGGATTGCAAAAATAGAACAGGACACCCCTACAAGGATAGAGATTCCCTTGGGTGCCTATGTAATCCTACAGTGACCAAATTCAAATTTATATGGTAGGTACACAACACTCTTTCCTTCCTAGATCTACCTACAAATCTCTATTTCAGCCTATCAGTTGTTGATATCTTGCAATTTTCATATTAGGGCACATAGTCTAATCAGGTTAATTAAATAAAATCAATTCAAATCCATTTTCAAGGCTCAAAAAGGTTAGATCTAGGTCTGATTTACTCACCTTCATGGTTGAAAGTCAATCTAAACACCTTGTTGATTTACACTCTAATGTACCTTTGAAAAATGAGCAAAATTAATCTTAGGTTTAGACATTAAACTTAGGGTTTCATTTTTATATGTTACATTTTGGTGAACCTAATGTGAGAATATATTATCGAGGCTTCTCAAAGCCCACCTAATTACTCTTCCTCCCAAATCATGAAATAAATTTTACAACAAAAACTCATTTTGTGCATATAATCAAGTGCATGGTCATTCTATCAATCAATGTCAAGCCTTGAGTAATAAAATACAACATTTTAAGGATTGTGGTGCTCTTGTGTTGATGCACCTAATTCTTGTAATCAATAATGATCTTCATCCTATCATGTTGCTCATCACTATTTTCCATTTGTAGCTTTATGTGTTTTTCTCATTGCCATTCATGGTGATACAATATTAAGTACAAACATATTTTTCATGGCAGCAACATGATAGTCCTTGGTGTGGTTGTCCTTGTTTCTACATTTTGGGAGCAAGGATAACTAGTTTTAGGAGGCATGCATTATTTTCAAGGATCCCCTTTTCCCCTCTTTCTCCTTAAAATACCAACATAGCAAGTATGTTGACATTTTAAGGGGGGTAATACATTGGCATTTTTACTTCACAAGTTGTTCACACATGGTGAACTTAGTGTTACATTGGCGTAGCATCTTGATTATTTTGTAGCACCTTATCAGAGATATTAGGGAGTATAATTGTAATACCCACCAAGAACCCTAGAGGACAAAACTTATACTACGAAAAACATTCAATTTTTTTTTTAAGTGCAAAGTTGTGCATTGATATAGAACATCACACAAATTATCTTCCTAAGTCCCCTAGGGTACACGACTGCATTACTTATTTACCAAAGTTCAAACTACAAATCCACATAACTTATTAACCATTGAACGCAAATCAAAACTAAGCATGTTATAACACATTACAATTGAACATAAGAATCATGTGAAATATTCATTGCATAACATGAAAGAATAACTATCTTCTCTTTTTCAATTAACAAGAACAATGTCACTATTTTCAAAATTCTTACATACAAGAGATATTTCAATTCAGTTACATATACATTGGTACAATGATACCTCCTTGAATCTAGTGAGGAGTGCTCTACAAAGATACATGATACATGGTAAAATACAATACTTATAACTAGATCAATGATCTAACTTCCAGAATAAGGTGCATTGCCGAAGTCAAGGAATGAGATGAAATCGCCACATCACGAACATAAGGGGAACCCAATGGAGAACATTACACGTTCCACCCAACTGCATGAATCCATAGATTCATCCCCCGTGCTAGGAGGTTACAAAGGACCCCACCAACTAAAGAACAAGAACCAGACATAACAAGATTGACAAAATTCACAACACAAGACAAACACATCAAAATAATAACAACAACCAATAACATATTTCGATAGGCACATAGGTACACAAGGTAAAACAACAAATATAGAACCTCATGGTTGTCGTAGGGGAAGTGTCATCACATAACTGGACATAGGTTATCCAGGAAGTTCTTCCTAGGCCCCAACCCCCATCCTTGGATTATCCTGGTAGCCTCTACCAAACTCCAGCCCCTCATTCCAACTATGCAGAATCAAACTACTTCTCGTGGAGACAAAGTAGTTGATTATGCCATTCCAGGCCTTCCCATCTCACCTCAAGCCTAAACAAGCACTTGAGGCTAAGTAGGGTACATACTTATCTTGATTAATGTTTTTGAACTACCCAATCCCCCTAGTTAATTTTAATGTTATCACTTGTTAGCAAACTTCCACATGGGTTATCTAAGCACCCCTCTGTGCACCAACCCCCATTGGAAGCCACTCCCCTACTTCCAACCCAAAACCACTGAAAAACTGATAACAACACCACTTGCACGACACAAAACAAAAATGTATCACATTGCGGGGCATTATCCATCCCACTCACAAAATCCAAGGAAACAATCACAAGGAAAATAACATGCAAGGTGAACGGTCTTCATTCACAAAATCACAATAAAGTTTCCATCACAAGTTAAACACATAAAGCCTTCAAAAGATTAAATCAGGCTAGCCTCTAGAAACATTATGTCCCAATCCTCAAGAAAACATAACAGTGAGTAATCCTCATATTTTAAACTGAACTCACACTCCTTAACTCAATTCGCAATATCAATTTAAGCACAATAGGTAATAGTTCAAGAATGAATTATAAGAACCCATTTCTTTAGTACCATACCACTAATCTAAGTATGAATTCATTGATCTATTCAGGATGATTATTCTTTTTATTTTTGCATAATTCTCGATGTTAGGACAACGTATAATCTTAAATCCCATGTATTTATATTAGTCTTACTTGAGTAAAACTGTAACATTCATACCAATATATATATACACACTAATGGTTAAAAATGTTGGTCTGTTAACAAAGAAACCCGCAAAGTATTTTTACTTATATACACAAATAAACCTACTACCATTCTTAAATAGCATACCTATTCACACACACACACACACACACACATATATATATACACTAGTAACAATCAACAGTAATGTTTTGCATAGGCAACAACACACAACTATTATACAGTTTATAACGTCGCATGTACAATTAACAACGGTTGCCAAAATTCGAGCCTCACTATTTTCTATTGAATATTACTATTTTTTCAAAAAAAATCAAAGAGGGAATATGCCACAAGATACGCCACAGATTTTGACCAAAACTAACGTGGAGATTAGCATCAAATAGACTAGCACATTGACCAAGATTGCAGCGGCCAATTACCCCAAGTCGATATATCTTCAATTTTTGAATAATACACAAGATTTCAAAATTGAATAAGGTTATAATTCAGAATATAAAGAAGATTAATAATAACAACATGCCCAGAAATGTCAGAGGATGATTGTTTTTAAGGAAAATTAAATAATTAAAAAGAAACTTAAGTCGGAATAGAGAGTGAGAGCGGCGACAGTGAGTTACATAGTTCATTGCATGTTGGGACTCGATATCAAGATAAAGGCATTTATTAAGGAGAATAGCTGATTCATATCTGACGAAATCTATAGTTAACAACGACATTATTTTCTTATCCAATATCAGTGGCTATAAAGACCAAAATCGTTGTTCCCAAAAGCAAACATTGCAAATTAAACAACATGAGATGATATCACACATTTCTCTAAAGAAAGCTACAAATACAAAGGAATATAATTCACCATTTCTAGCCAAAAGATCATTCTTTTCGAGATAGAAGGAAAGTAGGAGGAAAAAAGAAATAAGGAACTTGAATCAACTTGTGCACTACGTTGTTGTTAAAACCTTCTAGCTCCTTCCTAAATTTTCTTCTGCAACTCAAAAAATCCAAAAATTATAGCAATGAAAGACCCCAATACTTCCAGATCTACTTGTGAGATTTTCCAAATCCCCGAAATACTACAGAGAACAGAGCAATTTTTTTTAACAGAACTTTCAGCCAAACATGCACGACAAGCCAAAAAAAAATAAAAAAATAGAATTGGTTATTTCCCTTCGAGAGCAATAAAAAACCATTGCCCCTCTCTACTCATCTCCACTTCCATCCAATTAATTCCCGTAACTAAATTATTCATTTTCCTCCAATCCAATTTCTTCCCCCTTTAACTTTTATAAATTTTTTACCTTTCATTCAACATTTGCTCACTATATTCCCTTATGTTTATTAATTTATTATTACAAAAGATCTATAAAGGTTGTTTATGCCACTTTAATAGCAATATACTTTTATATATCTATATTTCTATATTTCGTTTAAATTTCCTATTTATAAAAATAACTCTCTCTCAACTTAATTTATTAAAATTAAATATCATATTCGCTTTTAAATTAATTCTTTAAATTTAATCAAGCTTAATTTAATTTGACTTTAATTTCATTTTCCAAACTTTCAAATTTGACAATAAAAATAAAATAAAATAAACTACCAAGCACAAGACTCCAAATCAGTCAACACATAACAAATGGAAACATGACGAAGGCTAAACGACCATAGGTAAATGAGATTACACCAACAAACTAATTGACAAGGTGCGACATCAAATATTTGTCCTTGAGAAGGACAATGGTTTAGAGTGGGGGACCTAGTGCAACCTCCAAAACAACAACTCCATTAGGCTCTGGCACACTTAGACCTGATAAACAAGTAGAGTCGGTGCCCCATACCTACAACTTACAACAAAACAAGGTGGCAAACATGTGCATATAGAAATAACCAGTCACATCGTGATGGGGAAATCACAAAGTTGCAGGGTGCTCACAAGCGAGTGATGCAACACTGTCCCCATCACCGACACATTACCACTAATATCAACACATGAATACATACATCTAAAATAACATCATATCCACCATATTCAAATTAATAGTTAACTAATCTACACAACATTGCACAAATAAAAGACATCTAATATCACATTGCCATTAACATCATTAAACCAAACATCATAACATCATCAATATCACTAAGCTAAGCATCATAATATCACCATGTCTAAGCAATATCCATAGAATCATAATGTCTAACAAACAGTAACATGGAATCGACCAAAATTACATCATATAGTCCAAATAAAATCCAAAATGTTGTCTGAGCATAAGAAAACTTAGTGTTACATTGGTATAGCATCTTGATCATTTTGTAGCAAATTATCAAAGATATTAGGGAGTATAACTCTTGGTATGTTGAGATGAGTGCACACCTAGTGAATCAGACTTCTCTAGACCTAGTGCATTTCTCATTTTTCTATTTTTGCATGCCTACACACCTAGTGAATAACATAATTCACTATACTTAATGTGTTTTTCATTTTGCTACCTTGTCTTGGGGGATCACCTAGTGAATATCATACTTCACTAGCTCATGTTCCCTTTCAGTTTATGATTCACCTAGAAAATATCAAACTTTTCTATTATGTGAGTCATGGACACCTTTAGTGTGGATCCTACCATAACACAACTTGATGTCCCGTGATTATCCATACCCTCCTTTTGCATTGACATTGTATGCTTATGTATGTTGTTTTGCTATATATCATACTGTTCCTTTTTCCTTACATTGTATATTTTCATGGGATCTTAGATCCCAAGGGCTTGCACGCTCCCCCTTGATTCTTGGTCATCCTATCTCTTCAACATTTGGACAATCAGATCCCTCTTGACATAGATTTTCTACTTTAGTGCAAGTTTGAGAAAAAAGTTTATACTCTCACTAAAGTGAGGGCTAAATGTAGTGTTGCAAATTGTCACCCTTGATAATTTCATGCTATGTTTTGTCCCCCTTAAATTATTGACCCTAATTAACCTCCTAATTTCCTAAATTATGCATTCTATAGCCTATTTTTATCATTTTTTTGAGAAATTACAAGCATTGAATAAATACATTTATTTAATGTTTTACCCTCAACACCCTATTTCTAGAAAATAGGGCCAAGACTGGGATGCCCTTGGGTGTTTGAGTACCCCTATTTTATCAGGATCCAATTTGAATATGTCGGTATCACCATTTTAACATTTGAAATTCAAGTTGCAAATGTCAGTTATCAAGATTTAATTTGTGAGAAATTAAATAAATTCCTATAAATACCTAGTTATTATATCATTTCAAATCTAAGGAGAATTTATGAGCAATTATTATTGTCAAGAACACTACAAAGCAAGTCAAGATAAACATTTTTGAGCTTTATTACAACAATTCAAGATCCAAGAATCATGTCAAATCCTATGTGATTTTATGCATGTTTATGCTATCATTGTTTGTCAAGGCTAACCCTTGTTGCAGGTCTTCAAGAAATTCAAGCATTCAAGCAAGAAAGATCCAAGACCTTGAAGTGATGTGTATGACTTCAATCCTTCAAGGAAGCCATTGAAGGGTGGTGAGTTGCAACTCTTTGTTGATTCATCATTCCTTCATATCATTTGTCTTTCCTATCATTGGCATTACCATTGTGGAAGTGGAAACACTAACACGAGGTTTGACTAAGGAAAGCCCCTAAACATGACACAAAATTTTCCCTCTCTTTGAATGTGCAAGCTTTAGGTTTGGAGAAGATTGAAGGAATTTTGAAGATATTTTATTCATTATTGCAATTGAAGCCCTACACCTTGTCAACTCACGAAAACTTACCTACAAAATTATCTAGCAGTGATCCGACAAGTCTACAAGCAGAAATAGGGACCTCAAATATGGCATCAAAGGACTACAAAAATAAAGTATGACACCCCTTCAAGGAAAAAGATTACCCTTGGAAGCTATGTACTCCTACAGTGACTAAATTCAAATTTATACATGATAGGTACACAACACTTTTCCCTTCCTAGATTTGCTTGCGATTCTCTGTTTCAGTATGTCAATTGTTAGGATCTTGCAATTTTCATATTAGGGCACATCATCTAGTTAGGTTAATTAATTAAAATCAATTCCAATCCATTTCGTAGTCATATACAAACTACTTAATATGTATTTTATTGGTTTCCTCCTTACTTTCTCTACATATAACATTTTGTAACACTTGTTACAAACTTCTTTCCTCTCTTCTTGGTATACACTTCAATCTCCCATATGCAAAACCCTTCCTTATTGTACCACCTCCGATTTATCTTAATTTATTCTACAGTTGCTATCATTGGTATCCAATTTCTCATGTGTAGCTTGTACTAATCTACCTTGAATTCCCCTCTACAACTGTGGCACAAACTCTTTCCTATCTGTCTGCATTTGTCAACTTCTAACTTGTCTAGGCTATGACCTCTTTACCACTCCATCTTGCCCGACGACTCTCTATTTTCATCTATACTTTTTATTATTTAATTTAAATTGAAAATTTCCTTCTTAATGGCCATGACCCCCCTATTTTCCATTCCAATCTACAATTTCATCACAACCACCCCAATCTACCATACCACCTTTGCCACTTGCAATTGATTTTTGTTACATTTTTTTACACCTCTCTGTCAGGCATAACCTAGACCCCTTCAACTCCTCTTCACATGCCGCCCCTTATTGATTTTATTTTGTGGCATTTTTAATCTTCCATCTTCTTGGAAAAATCTCATTGCCTTTGAGTAACACTTCATATCCACCTTCCTCAATCTGATAATTAATTAATTGAATTGATTTCTTTTTATATGTTGAACAATATCTGAAAACCATACACCTCTCATGATCAATTTGACATTAAAAATTAGGGAGAAATCATAATCCATGACCAATAATTGAATAAATGAAATTAAATCCATAAAATATTGCAATGCTTGCTCATAGTTAAAATCAATGTATGACATTTTGAAAATCAATGTCAATAAAATCAATCAATCTCCATCGATGACCAACAAAACCAAATTGTACTTTGAAGATGAAAAGTAAACTTAAACAATTAAACCAAACTAAAATATTGTTTTTGGGTGATGTCAATTGTGCACATACCTGGATGCTCCTGCATCAAACACATCAGGTACAAAATTTGCGAGTTAAGGCTCACAAAGGTGAAGTTGAGTAGTTGAAATACTCTTCCAGGTTGAATGCAATGTGCAACAAACTCCATCACTAAATCTTATGCACAAGTTAGTTCTTCTTCTTCTTCTTGCAACACTTCACAAAAACAAGCTTCACATTCCTCTTGCAACTCCACTCACCATTCTTCTCTCCTAGTGTGGATTCACATCCACCCTGTGTTATCCTCCTCCTCCCAATTCTTTCTCCTCTTTTATCCTCATTCATGGGATCCATTCCACCACTAATTGACCACCTCCACCAATTTCCACCTACAAAATCCTCTACAATTTCTAGACACAATCATCTAGCATCAACAAACAACTCTACAACCGAATCTTCTACTTCCATTTTTGCAAACAAATTAAAATCTAAATTTACCTCTTTATTTTCCATGGCTACAACATCATCCTTCACTACGTCATCTCCCAAATCATCATGAACCACAACATTTTCAAGCTCTATCACTACAACCACAACTACATCTTCATCCTTTGTTGCCATCTTCTCTTTGTTGGTAACCTCTTCATTTTCCTTCATCTTCTTATCACTTTCAACCAACATTTTCTTTTCAAATAAGATATTAATCATTATTATCTCTTCTTCCAACAAGAGATCATACATATCTTCACCACTCTGCTAATCAAATTTAGGACTCTCCAATTCCATAATCTCATTTTCTTCATTTCCTCTCTTCTTTTCTTCTTCATGTACATCTGTAGGGGTTGCTCTCACATCTTTCTTCTTCCATCTTGGGCTGCAACACTCTTTCTTCTTTCTACTATCCTCTTTCAAGAGAACATTCTTCTTCCCGATTCTCTTTTCCAATTTTCTCTTATCCTCTCCAATATTCTTTTGCAATACATCTAATCTAGCCTTGATCTTCCACAATTATCCATAGAGTATCTTTTCCATCTCTTCAAACTTTTTATTTTCTACTTCTTCCCAATATTTTTCCCAAACAAAAATTCTCGCGGGTCTCCTCATGACCAATCTCATCTTCTTCCTCTCACTTGTGCCCATCTCACATCTCATGCTCTACATCTTCATGACTTCTTCACCATGCTTCCTCTATAAACTACCTCACATTTTATGCTATGATTATATACTCAAAAATCTTCTAATTTCACTTTCCACCCATAGGTCCTAGCATAGGTTGCCTAACATTCGACACTTTGCCTATGTGCTTAGTATCTTTGGATTTGATACCATTTGATGCACGTCAAAGAAAATATTATCTATAATCACAAACAACTTAACCACATATTCACAATATATGGGAAACACTTTGCCCAAAATTTTCAACAAACTAGACTCCTTATTCATATTCACTAGTTTAACCAAAATTCACAAATTTAATAACTTTGTAAACAAAAAAATTTAAATTAATAGTTCATTTATCAATTAAATTCAAATTCAAAATCTCACAAGAACAATGAGGGAAAATTCAAAATTTATTAATATGACCAAATTTCACAGTCATATACACATTATGTAATCTATATTTTATTGGTTTCCTCCTTATTTTCTTTGCATATAACATTCCCTAACACCTATTACAACCTTATTTCCTCTCTTCTTGGCATACACTTCAATCTCCCATATGCAACACCCTTCCTTATTGTGCAACCTCCAATTCATCTTAGTTTATTCCGCACTTGCTATTATCGGTATCCAATTTCTCATATGTAGCTTGTACCAATTTTCCTTGAATCCCCCTTTGCAACTATGGTGTGACCTCTTTCCTATTTGTCTGCATTTTATCAACTTCTAACTTTTCCCAGGCTACGACCTCCCTACCACTCCATCTTGTCTAGCAACTCTCTATTTTCACTTGTGCATTTTATTATTTAATTTAAATTGAAAATTTCCTTCCCAATGGTTGTGACCCCCCTATTTTCCATTCCAACATGCAATTTCATCGCAACCACCCCAATCTACCATGCCGCCTCTATCACTTGCAATTGATTTTCATGTTACATTGTTTTACACCTCTCTACCAAGCGCGACCCACCCCTTCAACTCCTCTTCACATGTTTCTTTGATTTTTTTAATTTCTTTTCAAATCATTTTCATAGTTATTTAGTTGTCTTTCCATATCCATCTATGACTTGTTCAATCTTCCATCTTCTTGGAAAAACTAATTCTCTCTCAAATCGACCCTTCTTGTCCACCTTCCTCTCAATCTAATAATTAACTATTTGAATTGATTTCTTTTTATATGTTAACAATAGCCATAAACCATAAACCTCTCATGGTCAATTCAACATTAAAAATCAGGAGGAATCATAATCCATGGCCAATAATTGAATAAATAAAATTAAATCCATCAAATATTACAATGCTTGCTCAAAGTTAAAAACAATGTATGACATTTTGATAATCAATGTCAATAATGTCAATCAATCTCTATCGATAACCACCAAAACCAAATTGTGCGTCTGAAGATGAAAAGAAAGCTCATAAACAATCAATCTAAATTGAGATATTCTTTTTGGGTGATGTCAATTGTGCACTAACCCAAGTGCTCCTACATCAAAAGCCATGGTAAACATTCTTCTTCAAAATCTGCATTATACCATAAAATAAAATCTCCCACTATAGCCAAAAAAACCTCCAACACTTAAGAGAAAGGCCCCCCTTCTCAACAGAATTGTTAGCTCTGATACCAAATATTCAAAACAAGATAAAGGAAAGCTACAATATGAATTTATGCAAGGGAGTTTATATCTAAAAATTAGATTACCAAATCATATTTAAACATGTGATTGCAACATACATCATAATATAAAAAATAGAAAACAAAATGTTACACCAGATTTACATGAAGAAACCCTTTTGGGAAAAAACCCACACAAGAAAAGAGGGCAAGTATATTATTTATCTTTAAAAAAGAGATACACCATAATACACTTCCTTTCTATTCTCCTACAACCCGGATGCTTTCCTACACCTACCAATAACACAAGATGCAACTACCATCTCAAGGCTCCAATTTATAGAACTTGTGGGAGACTAAACCATAATGGTAAACTAAAACAAGAGGTACTGAAGCCACTTGTAAAAACCCACACCCATTCCTTGGAAAACGAAGAGTCATGATAATAAATTAATTAAATATGCAAACTTCATCATGAGCTCCTCACCCATAGCCCATTCAACTTTTGGTATTTAGGGTGCTCCAGTGACTGTTCAACTTCTAGGTGACACACCAATGGACACTTGTTTCCCTCCAAACTTGGATCCCCACACAATACTCTTCATATTCTCAATGTATACACCTAAGAGAGAGTATTTTGTTCTCTAATGATGTGTAACCTCCACCAACATTAATTTCCTTCTTGAAAATTCAATTACAATATGCCAAAATTAAATACATTTCTCAATGTCCCCTAGGGCACTTTCCAAGAAACATGGAGATAAATAAATGATATAGGTTTGCAAGGTAAATGTCACCTAACTTAAAACCCACCTCTCAGTGTACACAAAATTTCAAGATAACATTGAAAAGGTGAAAATTGGGTTAAGGCATCCAAATAGGGGTATGTTAAACCTATCTCCCACTATTTCATTAGGAAATGAGATCCACACAAAAAATTAACTTACAACCCTTAGGTGAGTCAACTCAAAGTGTGAATCTACAAATTTCCTTATGACTAAAGGATTGGAGACAGGTTCACCATACACTTTTGGGAGAAAAACTAAAAATAGTAAACTAACCCAATTATGTCAAATTTATTGGAAACTTGCAGCCAATTAAATACAATTTCCACATAACCCAAAAAGAAATCTATGCATCGAAGTATTCATAATCCACATGCAAGAGAATAGACAACATACCCATGAAATTATGACACAAGATATACCCTGGGAAAACCCTCAAGAGGGAAAAAACCCAACCTCCAAAAGCATCCACCTCTCATGTATTATTCAGCAATAAATATTACAATACATCTTTTGAGTCTCCATGAACGCCATTGAAGAAACAAGCCCTCTCCAAGCAATCCATGTGAACAAGCATGAAACCACAGATCATGTGCCATGCTTCAAACCCTCACAAATGCTAACCAGAGCTAACATGCAAAATTGCATCTCACAATAACTACCTTTGTGGTTGTTTTTATAGAAGCAAGCTCCCACAAAACCACTAAGTGTTATTACACAAAACCATGTGACTAAAACCATGTCCCCTTATTTAATATTAGGTACTTTATTTATTTATTTTCCCCAATATTAAATAATTACATTTTAGCAACTTAACTTATGTCCTAGTGTTACATGCAACATAAAGTAGCCCCAAGAATACTTACATTGAATATATTATGCAAGGTGTACAACACATCTTTTTCCTAACAAAATTAAACTTGAAACAACAATATTAAATTCAAAATAAGCAAAACCAAAAATAAAACTGCATATCCGAGAATGGCACAACTGTGTTTACCAATCACCAAAAGTGAGTTTTCAAAGGTTGGATGGGACTCATTTTTCTAGGGACAAATGGGTCCAATGTCATGGTTTTTCTACAACTTTTGAGAGCCTTTGATACAGATCCAAATCTTCCAATTGGTCCAAGTGACAGTGTCAGAATGTTGGAAATAAATTTTGTAGATGAGTTTTTGTGAGATGACAACTTTTATGGAAACTTTTGCAACTTTGTCAACTTCTTCAAATTTTCTCTTCAAGAGATCTTCAAGATTTATTCCACCTAGATCTGCAAACAGAAAATGCGAGGGAAAAAATGTTTTTGTTTTGGTGAATGGAGGTTTTCCTTGGTCAAACCCCATTTTGGTAATTAAACCTTGAAATGAATAAAAGCATGAAAGAGGGAATGGAGAATGAAAAAAACTATGTTACCACTCAACAAAACTTTAAATAAATCTTAGAATATAGGTTTGCAACTTGCATGAAATGGCTTCAATGGGTGTGGATCTTGAACTTTGAATCTTTCTTGAAATAATGTTTTGAATGCTTGATTTGATCATGAAACCTACATCACAATGTTAGCTCCAAAAATATGCATGATGCAAGAAAATTTGACATGATGATCTTGGATCTTGAATGCTACAATAAAACTCTAATAAATATGCTCTTGAATGCCTTTGAAAGTGCTCTTGATCACCAACTTTTCTATAGGAATGCTCACTTCAAATTGCTAGGTTGCTCTCTTGAAAT
Source organism: Sequoia sempervirens (assembly GCA_007258455.2). NCBI lineage: Eukaryota > Viridiplantae > Streptophyta > Pinopsida > Cupressales > Cupressaceae > Sequoia > Sequoia sempervirens. The sequence continues at coordinate 29,227 of VDFB02292017.1, forward strand.
TCTTAGGTGAAACATAGTGAAATAACCTTATATTTATAGATATGTATCCTCAATTTCCTAAAATTCAAATATCATAAGCCAACATTGAATCATAGATTTGAATATGTTAAAATATCAACAAAAACATAATTTAAATTTAGGTCCTAAGGTCTAGGGAGGACCCATTCACCCATGGGTGAATGGGTCCCAGGTTCATAAACCTAGGACATACATTGCTCAATGAGAAGTTTTATGATAAGGAATCAATGAATATCGGGTTTCCTCTTTAGGAAATGTAATTAAATAGGCTTGGAAAATGAATTAAATGGCCATTTTTTGCAAAATTAAGCTCAATTAATTAAGGGAGCCCTAAACATGTGTGAAAGTGTAAAGGGGTACACTTTACTACACTAAATTAAGGCACAATTAAGTCCAATTTAAGTAGGAGGGCCCAAACATGTGAGAAAATGTAAAGGGATACATTTTCCATCACTCCATTTAGCTCCCACTTTAGTGAGAGGATGACCTTGCGTCAAACTCACACTAAAGTAGACATCCAAAACATATGTATACAACAACAAGATAATCATACAATGCCAAAGACTTAAAGAAAAGGTAAAAACAAAAAGGGTGGATCAAGCCTTAACTATCCAACGTGATGTGGAACACACATTGGCTATTTTTCCAAAAACTTTCGCAAGTGGAACTCGATGTCACTATGCAAACAACACACACTCTCACACAAGCTAATAGAACTTCGGTTGTCCACTAGGTGAGCCCCCAAGGGTGGAAAATGAGAGAATCTTATTAGGCTCCCATACCATATCAAAGCTATTCGTCTGATAACTTCAATAAGGCACCACAAAACAAAACAAAACATAAAAGGGGTGGAAAATGAGAGAATCATATTAGGCTCCCATACCATACCAAAGCTATATCTCTGATAACTTTAGTAAGACACCAAAAAAAAAACAAAAACTTTGAGCTTCATAAGGCCTACAAGATGCATTATGCTAAGCACCTATGAACAAATAAGGCAAGACTCCATAGGAAAACAAAGTGTGTTATGCTTAGTGGCCATAAAAAGGGGTTTGAGCTTCACAAGGTTAGCAATCTATGTTATGCTAAACACTTATGAATAACAATGCAAATAAACATGTTCAAAGGGATTTTTCTTAGCTTGTGTAAGGTCTCCTCTTAGGGAACATCGTGCCTAATGTCTCAAAGAGAGGACAAGTCAAGGATAAAAAGATTCACAATTTAGGGAATGAAACACGTAGCATCACCAGTAAGAGGAAATTTGTATGCCAAGAAACATTACACTACTGGAGGAAATCAAAGCCAATGAGACCACCAAGAAAAAGATGCATCACAAGAAGTAAGAAGACCACACAATGAAACATAAGGAATGTCAAAAAATTTCAAAAATAATAATGCCAATGTATGCCCCCACTTTAAAGAAATTGTTAACACCATGATGTGAGCAATTTACTTTAAATTAGCAAATAAACAATGCTTACAGTAAAGAAGAGATGAGAGCTTATTTGAAAATCACTATGCCAAGTTATATGTTTCCAAATGAAGTTACATCGTGAAAGGGGTTACCCGAAAATGAAATCCAAAAAAACATAAGGGATCTATAGATTTGGAGTCAGATGTCTTTGCTACAATGTTTTTATAGAGCTCAAAAACGTCATCATTCCCCAAATACTAATAGAATAGGAAGAATGACACATGGAGAGAAAAAACAAAGAAAAGCTTTTGGTTCAACATTGAAGAGACCTAAATGTCTTGATGCCTTGCATCATCTCCAAAAGGAAAACATAAGACAAAATAAAAGATAAAGGTTTACAACACATAGAAGAATGTAGATACAGATAGAGGAATGCACATGAAGAGATACACTAAAAAAAACAATATGGGGGATCACATTACACACATGCAATCACACGAAGAACATGAAAGGAAAACAAAGCAAAAGAATAGCAAGGAACATGTGAGTCAACCTATAACAAGTTATCTGCATCCCAATCTTGATTAGTATATGTAGAAGGTGGACAACTAGCCAAAGGGGCAACATCAAGCACCATATTAGGACAAGGCTATCTACCTCCTTGCCCCCACTAATTTCAAGGCAAGGATGAGCAGAGATAAGTGATGAGAATGAGCTCCTTGCAATAAAGAAAATGCTTTGCAATGAATATAAAGCATGCAATAGTAAGTATGCTATGATCCTACAACTCACATGGAAAGGATCAAAGTTTCTATAATTTTAGTCAAGTTGGATCCCTAGAGGATTTAAATTCTTCAAAAATTCTTGTAAACCATGATAATTATCGATGTGATGTCTAAAAAATCTATGATAGGCACAATTGGTTCATTCTGATCACTTTGTTGTGGTGTTAATTGTTTAGGTTTAGGAGGTAGCTTAATTAATCCCCAATGTAAAAGAGTGTAGAAATCATTCTCAGTCTTGGATATTTTTAGTAGGACCTCAAGAGGATCAAACTTATTTTGTTTTTTGGATTTATAATGTTGATGCTCTTTCTTCTTTGGTTTGATACTTGATTGTTGTGAAGGTGGAGGATCTAAGGTAACCCTAAGATCCTTATGAGGCATTGGTTGGTTTTTGGAAATGATCTTGTGGAATAAAACACCTTTCCTATTGAGATTAGTATGATTGTGATTATGGTCAACAATTAGATCTTATAACATCATACCCTTCCCTTTTTCAAGAAGGTATGCATTAGGAATTGTGTATTCTTTTATAGAATCTCTCTCATACATAGGAAAGATATTGAAGGCTAGTTGGGGAGAGGGAAAATTGTTTTTAATGATATGGACCAGGCTACATATAAACTCTATTCCTTGTTCATTCTTAATCATATTTCTTATGTTCCCTATGACAAGAATGGCATTACTAACAATATGTTTAGATCTCACAAAGTCTTGCAAATATTTCAATTCTTCATTGATCTTCCTTATGTTCTATTGAGAGGCATTAGCAACCATTTTTTCAATATCATGCACATTAGTTGTGGGTAAGGAAGTCATTGGAAATGAGGTATGAAATCTATGATCCATAGTGGGTTGACCAGTGCCAACAATATGAGTGAAAGAGTTAGAAAACCCAAGATCCATGATGAATGGTGTATCGTGGGATGACATGAGTGTCAAACTATGTCTCACAATAGTATTTGCAATAGGACAGCAAGTTGTGAAGCTCATATAAGTTTCACAAACTCGGTATGCACCCAAAATGGATAAGAGGAAAAATACGATGAAATATCCTAGAATGCAATACAAATATGTAAAAGCAAATTTCAAATTATAAACAAGATATTTTTTTGATTATGCTATGTAAAAACCTAAAAATGATTTCTTGTAAATTCTATTTTGAATTCACACAATGCACTTGATTTATCAAATGAAGCTTAATATGATCAATTTGAAATAATAGAAATTCTATAAATTGTAACAACAAACTAAAAATAAATAAATATAGAAATAGAGATTATGATGCCTAGAAATGCAAGAAAAAGCCCTAATCAAGGACTTATTCACCCATGGGTGAATGGGTCCTAGCTGAGGGTTTTGAAAAATGAATTTATATATTTTTTAGTTGATTCTTATAGTTTTCAGATTCTGAACTGAGACAGGTGGTTACGGTTTGAATTTTCTATAAATTTAAGTCTAAATGCAAATGCAAAATAGTGATAAACGACAAACTAGGAGACCTAATTTGATATGTAATTTTGATTTAATTTTGTGTTTTAAGATTTTGATCATGCAATGTTATGTAAATGCTTTGTAGAATGATTGGTTTTTTTGAATTTTCTATATTTTAAGAGATGCAAAAATACAATCCTAAAACCCTAAATGAGATGCAAAATAATGCAAGTTAAGCAACCCTAAATGAGATTAAATTCAATGTAATACAATGCAAATGAATGCAAGTCCTAGATTTAGGGCTGAAATAGACTCCAAAATTAGAAAGATACAATGCTCAAAAGTTGGGTTCACCAAAATGAAAAGGTGAAAAATGGGTTAGGGCATCCAAATAGGGGTATGCTAAACCTATCTCTCACTATTTCATTAGGAAATGAGATCCACACAAAGAATTGACTTACAAGAGTCAACTCAAAGTGTGAATCTGTAGGTTTCCTTATGACCAAAGGATGGGAGTTAGGTTCATAAGCACTTTTGGGAGAAAAAATAAAAATATCAAACTAACCCAATTATGCGAAATTAAACTTGAAACAACAATATTAAACTCAAAATAACTAGAACCATAAATCAAACTACAGATCTGAGAAAGGCAAAACTATGTTTACTAGTCACCAAAAGTGAGTTTTCAAAGGCTAACTAGGACTCATTTTCCCAAGGGCGAATGGGTTTACTATTAGGGTTTTTTGCAAATTTCAAGAGCCTCTGATATAGATTTGAATCTTCTAATTTGTCCAACTGGTAGTGTCAAAATTTTGGAAATAAATTTTGTAGATGAGTTTCCTTGGGATGACAACTTTTATGACAACTTTTGCAACTTTGTCAACTTCTTTAAATTTTCTCTTCAAGAAATCTTCAAGATTTCTTCCACCTAGATCTGTAAACACAACATTAGAGGGAAAAATTGTTTGTTTTTTTGGTGAATGGTGGTTTTCCTTGGTCAAACCCTATTTTCATAATTAAACCTTGAAATGAATAAAAGCATGAAAGAGGGACTGAAGACTGAACAAATCTATGTTACCACTCAGTAAACTCTTAAATAAATCTTAGAATATAGGTCTATAAATTGTATGAAATGGATTCAATGGATGTGGATCTTGAACTTTGAATCTTTTTTGAAATAATGCTTTGAATGTTTGATTTGATCATGAAACCTACATCACAATGTTAGCTCCAAAATCATGCATGATGCAAGAAGACTTTGACATGATGATTAGATCTTGAAAGCTGCAATAAAACTCTGATAAATTTGCTCTTGATCATCAACTTTGTTATAGGAATGCTCACTTCAAATTTTCAGCTTGCTCTTTTGAAATTATTAGGTAAAACATAGTGAAATAACCTTATATTTATAGATGTGTATCCTCAATTTCCTATAATTCAAATATCATAAGCCAACATTGAATCACAGATTTGAATACATTAAATTTATACCACCAAAAATATAATTTAAATTTAGGTCCTAAGGTCTAGGGAGGACCCATTCGCCCAAGGGCGATGGGCCCTAAGTCCATAAACCTAGGACACACATTGCTCAATGAGAAGTGTTATGTTAAGGCATTAATGAATGTTGGTTATGTAATTAAATAGGCTTGGAAAATGAATTAAAGGGCCAATTAAGGAAAAATTAAGCTCAATTAATTAAGGGAACCCTAAAAAAGTGTGAAAGTGTTAAGAGGTACACTTTACAACACTAAATTAAGGCACAATTAAGTCCAATTTAACTAGGAGGGCCCAAACAAGTGAGAAAATGTAAAACTACAAACATTAAATACTACTAGGGATCAAAGTAGCAATTATCAATCTATATTTTTTGCCAATACTTTAGGGTTTTGACTTCAAACAATAAAACCATTGATCCTTCATTATTATGAAATATGATATATTTTTATAGAACACAAGAGGAATTTATCTCCCTCTAAATTATAGATAATTTAAATATTATAGTAATAAATGAAAGCCTAATATCTTAGTTCTTCAAGAATTTAAACTAAGTTAAATATTTTTCTTGATGCTTGTCTTCATAATATATAGAAATATATTTTATTAACATTTCTCATAAAAATGAAAGTGGATGAGTTGTCATAGGGATGTCCTCCTTGATTTCAAAATATGTCATTGATAAAGGTGAAGATTATTCACATAATTTTATTTTGGTTCTTACTATTTTCAATGGACAAACTATTGGGATTTTCTTGTTAAATTCTCCTAATGATGTTAAAGAATGGGATACTCTTTGGGGTTTGATGTCTAAAAATTTCCTTGATTCATATTAGATTTGACGAGGAAACTTTAATATGGTGGAACATCATGCTAATAATAATTGGCATAACCATGTTAAACTTAGTTGGGATGAATTTAAAAAATATATTTACTATCACAATTCATTGGGCATGCTTAAACCCCTTACTTGACATATATTAAAGTCATCAACATAATTGGTCTATATGGTCTAGTTATAGAGTTTCATAAAAGAAATTCAACTAGTTAGACATGTTTTATATTTCTCACAATCTTCATCTAGGTCCATATCATTAGGGTGCTTTTCTATAGGTTTATTATTCCACTACCCTATCTAACACTTCCCTATATTTTACCCCATCTCTCTTTATCATTATATACCTATACCCTCCCAACACCCTTCAAAATTAATACATCACAATTATTTTTTTATGTGTTGTTCTAGTGGTAATTTAGAATTACACACCTAAGCCACACGAAGGGGAATCATGAATTGAGTGGTGGTGTGTTTCCATATTACAATGCACTAAATTTATTAATTCCTTTGGTAAAAGAGTCACCTAAAAAACATTAACTGTATATAATAATCTCTCCTAGGGAACTAGGAGCATCTTAATAAAACACTTATATATGATTCTAATAACACTATGATTCAAGCTTTTATTTCTTCTATTGGAGAATAAATTTGTAAAATTGATACTTATAGAGGACAAGATACCAAAGTTAGATCTAGAATCCATTATATTAAGGATAGAAGTAGAATCCACTATGATAAACTATGTAAACTTGATAGTGTAAATACAAACTTGTAATGGTGTAATTTGTATAACTATGGATTTCATTTATTTTTAGGTCCATTATGATGGAACCGATTGATATCATTGGTTTAGTCCTAGGTGGAGGGCCCAGAAAGGACTGTCCAATCATGCAACTTAGAGTAAACACAATGGAAACAACAAGAAAATGCTCAGTAAGAAAAGATCTTTATTGATTCAATAACTTGCATTCTTATAGGTCTAATATACAAAATAAATAGGGCTCACAAGCTTTCCACAAGGCAATTACAACATTACAACTAGCATAAAGGCCTCATTACAGTCCCACACTTAGGCAGTTGACACAAAATATCTAAACTCTAATCATCAAATCCTAACTAACTTACTAACCCCTTACAATGCATTATAAATGATCTTAAATATTATTCTCTAGCTCCAATAATGGTTTGCATCGGCCTCAAGGGTTTACAAACCCCAATGAATGATCAAGCGTGTAGGTCAACCTTAAAACATGAAAGATAATCCTTAAAAAATGAAACATATTACAAATCTCCAAGAAATATCCCCTTGGAACTAAAAGGATTGTATGATCCTCCATTAAGCTCTGCATGCTTCAGAATAGGTACGTACAATGAATTCTCGACTAGGTCAGCCCCAAATGCTTTGACTAAGAAATGATAGTGAAAAATTTCTGTAAACAAATACAAATCAACTAAAATATGGATATGTTGTATATGACCTTGATTAGGTGCTATATCCTACTCCATGATTTGAGAAATGACAATGTAGTGAAATGCAAAATAAAATGTTGAAACTACTATAGACTGCAATGCAAAAAATAAATGTTCTTTTTTTGATACATGATTACTTTCCAACTAGAGATGCCAATGCATAAGACACCCAAGGTTGGAAGAAAAGTGAGTCCCTCACTTTATAGGGGCTAAAGGAAAACCAAAGTGGTCCACCTTAGCCTAAGAAATCCATGAGGAATCCTCCACTAGTCTACCCTTCCACTTTACCAGATACTCCTTGTACTACTTGTTCCTAGTGCTCCTTCCAACTATGGTATTTAAGATCTACTCAATTTACTTTGGTGGTAGATGTGGTGATTGCTTCGTCAAATAAGATTTTGTGCCACTTCCACTTGTTTTTCCTTCATAATACTCATATATGTCCACTATATTGAAAATAGGTGATATACCAAGTACCTCTGGTAACTCTACTTCATATGCATTTCTAGAATCAAACTTGAGAATTTTACATGGTCCAAACTTCCTCATCTTTAGCTTATTGTATGATCCCACTAGAAATATTTCCTTCTTGAGATATACCATAACTTCATCTCAAAAAACAAATTCCTTATGTCTCCTCTTCTCATCTACCTGCTCCTTATACTTACTATTCATGTCCTCCAAGTGCTCTAAGACCTAACTATGAAAAGTTTCCATGAATCCTGCAAACTCTTCTACTTTTGCACTTCTCTTATTCTCCATATTAATGTCTCTTAACTCCACAACTCCACTTGGATGTATCCCTACCATAATTTCAAATGGTGTCTTCCCTGTACTTTGATTAACTAAATTATTGTATGCAAATTTTGCTTATGGAAGAACTATATCCCAATTTCCTACCTTATCTCCATCCAAACATATTAACAATTTACCCAAACTTTTGTTTGCCACTTCTGTTTGTCCATATTTCTATGGGAGATATGTCGAACTGAACTTTAGGTTTGCCTTCATCTTCTTCCACAATGTCCTCCAAAAGTATCCAATGAACTTGGTGTCCCTATTTCAAACTATACTCTTAGGTAATCCATGCAATCTCACAATCTCCTTGAAAAATAGGTCACAACATGCACAACATCATTAGTATTCTTGCAAGAATGAAATGTGCCACCTTAGAAAATCTATCCACTACTACTATTATAGAATCATATCCTCTCTGTGTTCTTGGTAATCCCAAATATGAAATCCATTCTTATATATTCCCAAGGTCTCTCTGGTACTATCAAAGGTTTGTACAATCTAGTATTATGACTACTGCCTTTTGCTTGATAAATTCTGCAACTCTGAACATACATCTTGACATCCTTGTATATCTACGACCAAAAATAATGTTCACTCACCAAGCTACTATCTTATAAACTCCAAAATTTCCTACTAGTCCTCTGCTATTCTTATCCTTAATTAAATTATCGCTCATTGAACTCCTCAGAATACATAATTGATTTCCTCTGAACAACATATCTTCCTGAATGAAATAATCCAACCATTGACTCCAGTCTATCACTATTGATTCCAGACATGCTCTCCAAGTTTCAAAAAAAATTGGATCATCCTCATACATGTGCTTCAGTTCTTCAAAACCCAATAATTCTATCCTCATCTCTATTGACAACAAATTCCTTCTTCCGCTCAATGCATCTACAACTTTATTTGAATTTCTACTCTTGTGTTTCAACACAAATGTGTAACTCTACAAGAACTCAACCCATCTCATATGTATCTAGTTCAAATTCCCTTCACTATTCAGATATTGCAAGGAGTGATGATCAGTATACAACAAAAACTCCCTAGGAAACAAATAATGTATCTACTTCTTCAATGATTGAACTATGGCATATAATACATGTTCATAAAATGGATAACTCTTTCTCGCATTATTCAAATTCTCACTGAAGTAAGCTATTGGTCTTCCTTTTTGACTTAACACTGATCCTATTATATTTCCACTTGCATCACAATCAACTTGAAATACTTTATCAAAATTAGGCAATGTTAACACTGGTTGCTCTATCACTTTTTTCTTTAGCAATTAAAAACTTCTTTGTGCTTCAGATGTCCCCTTAAAGTCTTTCCTATCTCCTCTCATATTTTCAATCATGGAGGTGCAAATGCTACTAAAGCTTCTAATAGAAACTATCCAATCCATGGAATGATCTTACCTCCCTAATGTTCACTGGTGTAGGCCACTCAACAATTGCTTTAAAATTCTCAGGGTCCATCTTCAATCCTTCAATAGAAATGAAAAAACCCAAGTACACCAACTCTGTCTTCATAAAGTTACACTTCTTGATATTTATTAGCAACTTCTCCTCTCTCAATCTTTGCAATACTTGTATGATGTTCCACAAATCTTCTTCTCTAGTCTTACTAAAAATTAGAATATCATCCAAATAAACAATGACAAAATTACCCAAGAATTTCTTTAGTACCTTATTCATAACCTCATTTAAGTGCTAGGTGCATTGGTAAATCCAAAAGGAATATCTAATCCCTCATACAATCCTTCATTAGTCTTAAATGCAGTCTTTCATTTATCTCTTTCTCTAATCTTGATTTGATGATATCCACTTTTTAGATCAATATTCGTGAAATATTTTTCTCCACTCAAACAATCCATAATGTCATCCATCATTGGCAATATAAATCTATACTTGATAGTGATCCTATGACTACTCTTGAATCTATACACATTCTCCACTCCCCATCTTTCTTTGGCACCAGTGAAATAGGTACCACACATGGAAAAATTACTCCAGGTATTATATCTATATGTTGACTGATGCTCTAGATCAGCAAGAGTCCATTCAATACATTCTCTAATATGATGTCTCCATACTCTATCAACAGTTCTGCTACTTTTGTCTACGATGGATCAACATCCTTCTCTGCCTTTGGACTACCATCCTTCTTTGGAATTAATGCAAAACACATGTTCTCATGCCTTAATCCATTTAGAAACTGTCTTCCATCTACCAAACATAGTCTAGTAGTGCTACAAACTTCAATTTTTTCCTCTTCCTCCAAAGGTATCAATTTAATTCTCTTGCCATTTGAAGCCATAGTATAAGTATTTCTTATTCCATCATGAATAGCTTTCCTATCATATTGTCATGGTCTTCATAACAGTAAATGGCATGCATACATAAGCATAATATCACACAACACTTTATTATGATATTATCCTATATGAAATTTAACCAAACATTGTTCATTCACCAATATCTTATGATCATCCTGAATCCATACTATCCTATAGGGGTTTGTATGTTTCAAATTTTTCAAATTCAACTTGGTTACCGTATCTTCTTATGATCAAGAGTTGTTAGCCTATCTAAATAACACAAAAAAGAATGCAAAAGATAACAAAAAAACACTTAACACCTCAAGATAGGGCTATATTAACTCAAACAAAACAAAGATAAGAAAGCTGATTTTTAATTTGTTCAAGTTGCTCCTTGGTTGGCCCTTGTATCTTTGATGTTTTGTATGCTCTTTGATGGAAAAATGTGATAATAATGGATGCAAAATGCTCTATGTGAGATGAGGATTCAAATGGGCTATGTGGGTATTTTGATGGATGAACCAAATGGATGCTAGAGCTTGAGGATTCAATAATGGTGGATGAGAGTAAGAGAGTATGAGCATTGAAGTTGTTGAAGAGCTTGAAAAATTGAATGTGTTATCAGAAAATGAAGCCAAAAATCCTCTATTTTAGGGGGAAGACCTCTAGGGATTTGAATCATCAAGATTGAGCCAACATGGCCAATATGGAGGGCTATGGTGAGTTGAGGACTCATAAGCCCTCACATCTTTCCATGTAGAAGATGAGATGTAAAGAGGACATGTGATGTGGAAAAGGGCATATGATGTGGAGGTACTTGCAAGTACCTTGGGATGAGAGTGAAGGTGACAATTGAGAGGACCATGGGAATGAGAGAAGTTGTTGGAGGGATAAAAGTGAATTTAAAATTCACATGCTTGGGGATATCTTAAGGGTAAGACAAGGTTCCCCAAAAGGAAGCCAAGAAGTACCTTGTGGATAAGACTAGGTGCTTAAAAAGGTAAGTACTTGTTCCATGTGATTGATGTGACATCTCAATGATCACATGGGGAAGAGGAGAGCCTTAAAGGGATAAAATGGAATTTCAAATTCCATTAGGAAGGACATGGGGATAATAAAAGGTATTTAATATTCCTTGAGAGATGAGAGAGTTGACTAAAAGGGGTTGATTAAACTGGTTAATCAATGATTAGAAGATAGTTAATGACTAATAAAGATTAGGAGCCAACTTGAAAAAGTTGGAGGATGTGACACATCCTAATCATGGATTAGACATGTGCACACCCCTAATGATGGGATTAAGAGGTGGATTAGGATTAAGTAAAGATTATGGGGGATGTGACCTATGAGGAATTAAATAAATGTCTTATTTATTTAATTCTTTTGAGGAGAAGGGGAATAAAGGGCAAGGTATTTAATTATTTAACTAGATACCTTAAGGATTTAGAGGACTTTAGGGGTATTAATTAATAATATCAATATTACTTAATTAATGCAGATGAAGGGATATTTAGATGAAAAGGGACAAATTTGGACAAATGGCCAGTGTCCAAATTTAGGTGTCTACATTTTGTCCTTCTTTGAGATGGTGCTATGAAGTAGCATTATTTCAAAGAAGATTAAAAGATAAGACCAAGAAGAAGATGGTTAGATTGGAAAAGATGCCCCAATCATTCAAAGGAGTGACTAGGAAGAAAAATGATGGGGGTGAAGATGAAGATTAGGGATTGAGGATGCCCCCTCAAGAGGACATGTGGGTTCAAGAGAACACAGGTGGGATTTCGAAATGGATGAGGTGATGCGAGAGTAGATGGAGGAAATGGTGCAAAGTGATGGATAAGTGATAGGAGATTGTGAAGCACAAATGGATTCAAGGACAAATGTGATGTTGCCCCAGGCAAGCTACAAGCCAAAATGGGTTGATGATGGATGGAGAGTTGTTAATGAGGGAATGATATATACTAAAACAACATGAGGATAGGGAAGGATACATACTAATGATGATGATGATGATGAAAGTGTTGTTCATGAGGGAAGGATACATCTTGATTAAGATGATGATGATGATGATTGGATCAAGGCTTGTAGCAAGGCTATGATCAAGACCAAGGAAGTGATTAGATGATTTGTGTTAGATTGAATGGATGAGGATTGGATTGAGATGTAAGAGGGATGAAAAGATGCTTAGAATAACCAATCAATACTATTATAAGAAGATTGACAAGATGATGATATGATGAGGATGGAAGAAAAAATGGATGAGAAGAGATGGAGGATACATGCAAGGCAATGGAATGGAAAATGAAATGCAATCCTAATGAAATTTTCCATTTTCAAAGCACTAATATTTGCTATAGCATATGACACCAAGTACCAAGCTATGAAGAACCAAGGAAAATTAGTGTCTAATGCATAAAACAAAAACAATAGAAAATAAGGCTATCCCAACACCCCAAAGTCACGATGACTTTGGTCGAGCCAAGTATTGGGATAACCACAAGCACAAGAGGATGCCCCAGCATAACAAAAGACCATAGGAATCTTGGTGGGTACAATGCAGGACAACCAGGAAGAAAACAACAAAGCAAAAAGATCAAGATATGCCCCTATGTTAACCGATCAAAACACACCATAATATTATAGATCATGGCAGCCTTAACAGGTTAGGATAGGGAGCTCAAATGATAAATGAAAGCCAAAAGTATCAAAAGACTGCAATCAATTTCAAAACATTCTTTGCCATAGGATCAAGAGGATGGATAGAATTGATGAGGTATGTTAGGAAGGATACATCCTATTGAGACCAAAGATGGGTACTAAACTAAAAGATCGATATTGATGCAGGATATTCAAAACCGATTAGATCTGATGATATGAGTGGATCTCATTTATTAAGAACCAATTGGATAAGGGCATAACTTGATGACACAACACAAGAGAGACAAGACATGAGACTAACACACCCTAAAGACCTAGGGGCTCGAGGGCTGATAAGAGATTAGCCTTACCTACACGCAAGTGTAAATCCCTCATAGTTCAATAAAAGGCGAATGACTAACCATGATAAAAGTGGAAAGAGGACAATGGAGACCTCGATGGATGACTAAGACAAGATGGACAAAATCCCTGGGGGTGGATCAAATGATCAACCTTTCCTACATGAAAGCACAAGGGAAATGTAGTTCAACAAAAACTGATGACCAACCATGGATAAAGGATGATGAGATGGCCATGATAAGTGGATAAAAAGATGGAACCGATACGATGAGACAAGATAGACCTACTAAAGAAGATATGATGATGGTGATCACACGAAGCTCAAGGATGAGATAGTTATCCAAATCATTGAAAGATGAATTGGGATGATGATATGATGAAGAGATGAGTGATGAAAAGTGATGGGAGATTGTGAAAGATGTGCAAAATAAGCAGGAGTAATGATGATAATATGGATAGCATTGGATTGCATGAAGGGGGGAGGCTATAGCTAGATACCAATGACAAGGGATTATGAGATGGGATGAGGATAGAGATGAAGGGATGGATAGATAAAGATAGGAAGATACAGATGGGGAGATGAAAAGGATTGTGATGAGGGATGGATAGGAAGATAAAGATGGGGAGATGAAAGGGATTGTTTAGATGGATAGGGAGATAACAATGGGGGTATGGAAGGGATGTTATGATGGACAGATAGAGGGATAAGGATGGGGGGGTGAAGAGGATTGTTTGGATTAGAAAGGATATAAGGATAGGTAGGAAGATAAGGATGGGGAGATGGAAGGGATTGTTTGGATTGGATAGGAAGATAAGGATGGGTATATGGATGGGATTGTTTGGATTGGATAGGAAGATAAGGATGGGTATATGGAGGGGATGCTATGATGAATGGATAGAGGGATATGGATGGGGAGATGAAAAGCAGGCTATGATGGATGGATAAAGGGATAAGGATTTGGATGAGGAATAGGTTACTGGATGGATAGATGGAAAGACAATGATTTAGAAGATGGAGGAGATGATAGGATGGATGAATGATATCTCCAAGGACTATACCACAAAGGAAGATAGATGCCCCTACTCTAGATATGTCACATGTGATGAGGCATGGGCAATGGAAGACAAGTGGATGGGAAGATAAAGGAGATAAATGGAGGAGGATAGGATGGGTGTATGAGGGAGTTTGATGGATGAAGGTAGGATGCCTGGATAAGGAAGGGAGATTGATGATAGCATGATAGGTGGACAAAGCAGATAGATGGATGTGGATAAGGATTAGGATAGTGTATGGATGAAGGGAATGCATGCCAAGAGGTGTCCAAATCATGTATATATGTTTCCCCTATCTAAATCAAGATCATAGGGAGGATGGAGGGATTGGGATAAATGGGATATGACAAGAAAGGTGTGTAAGATAAGTGGCAAAGAGGAGATGGGTGAAGGGAATGCAGTTGCCCCCAAGTGTGGAAGTAAGCTGGATGGGGGATTTACACATGATGCTTGTTTTCCAGGTTTTCATCATGGTACTTATCCAAGGCGCTTGTTTTCCAAGTTTTCACTAATTGGATAAATTATTTCTCTTTACTATTTTTTTTTGTTTTTGACTTTTTTGACTTTTTTGACTTTTTTGACTCTTTTGGATTTTGGGATAGTATGTAGATGGAGATGAATAAGGATAGGGATGTGGATAAATGGATTTAGAAGACATGCGATAAGGGGATGGATGAAATACTTAGGCATCAAACTCCATATGAGGTATTAGGTGCCCATGTGTGAAGCGATGATTAGTTGTTGGTACTGTTAGTTCCCCAAATCTACACCCTATTTGCTAAGCTTTTAAATGAACTCAACATATTTGGACTAACATGGGACTGCTTTCAGGTACTGGGTATCCTATTTGAAAGCAGACCTCTGGATTATGGGTCGGCTTCCCCTTTTGATGGTGTCACCTAAAGTATTCCTTGTTGGGAAAAGGGGAAAAAGAAGCATGAAAAGAAAACTAACCCTTATGGTGATGCACCTAATGATATTCTCAGACCCATATAGTTTCTTCTACACACAAGAATGGTCAATAACCAAACAATGGTTCACACAACTCAAAACTTCATATGTCTTTGCATTAGTATTTCATAACAAGGCTAAAAATGTCAAGGACAACATCTAGAAGGAAGAAAAATACATCTTCACAACTTAGACTCTACCCTAAACTAGCTCAACACATGTTATGACCTGCAAATTCATATGAACTACATAAAGGAAAGAAAAATAGGACAAAATCAAAGGGAAAACAATTATGCCATAAGATTTCATCAACTATTTCTAAATCTTTCACAATAAAATAACATAATGAGAAGGTAAAATATATTAACTTATTGATCAAAAGGTGTTACACTACTGCATAAGTCTGCAAATTTGAGTTACAATGTTGTCCTCTACTGGAAAAAGCTCCAAAAGCTACAATTCTTGCAGGAAAGAAAAGAAAGAACTCCCTAAAACTTTAGTTTCAAGATACTTAAGCAAATTTTCAACCAATAGCCCACACAAGTCCTTCTAGAAACCCTAAGTCGAATGAAACACAAAAGCCAAAATAGAAGCTTCTAAAAACACTCCAAAAGGTCCTCCAAATGTAGAAAAGTCAAGCCATGATTTGACCCACTAGAAAAGCATGACAAAAATCCTCCAACATGGTCCTCCTTCCAAAAAAGTCAAACACATCCTCCAACACTTTCTCCATGTTGGCTAGTCATCACCAAATCTGTCACATGCCTCCAACCACACTTTATGACTTCAACACATGTTTTTTATATTTTGCATTAAAAAGAACATTTAAACTCAAGTGATTTATAAATTATCACTCAAGTTAAATGTCTTACATTTTTCATAATAAATACAAAATAATAATCACCTCAAACACCCTCCTTGAAATATATCAATACTATCACTCCAAATGTTTGAAAAATATTTGAGCCAAACACACACCCTGCATTATATGGCTATATTGACAAAGTGATTTTATCAATTTCACTTGGCCAACATTCTAAATCTCCAAATGTATGCATAAGGGCCAATGGTTCGGCCTATGTGAGAGATCAGGGAATTTTTTTTTATCCTCAAAAAACAACAAAGGATTCAAAAGGATGCATGGCTTTAAAAATGAAGCATAAGGAAAAAATGCCTAAGTTGTGACACTCACCATCGACCACAAAACACATTAAAATGTGTTTCAAAATATTAAAAGAATGGGAAAAACTCCCATCGTCCATTCCAAAGATAGGGTTTTAACCCTAACAAAACAATGAAGCAAAGCAAAAAAATAACACTTCATTTTATCGAGCTTCTGGAGGAAGCTTTCCTGCCGCCATGGGATTTGATTGCTTGCACAAACTATGGAGATTTTGACTGAATTATGGATGAAAATTATGGTTTCCACATTGGAAACAACAGGTAATTGATTTTTTGAGAAAGAATTTGTATTTTGACACCAGTTGAAAGTCATTTGAGGTGTAAAGGTCGTAACTATAGAATGTTTTTGATCATTTTGTTGTTTCATTATTTCCTGTGATGATTCCTTCTCTTTCAACTGCCATGGTTACCTTGATGAAATTTCCTAAAGCTTTTAAGGTGATTTCATGCAAAACAACAGCTAGAAATAATGCAGTAAGCAAGACATTTCTTGCATTCAATGTTGTATTCTTGCTTCTGGAGATGATGGTAAATGTTCCTCATTTTGTCAAAAATGTATTCTACATTCGGCCATTAAGAAGATAGCTAGGCCATGGCTTCATTTATTTGCAGAAATTTTCTCTTTTTCACCTATTGTCTCACCTTTGTTGTGATAAGAACGTGTAAGATTATAGTATAATGAATGAGATTTCATAAGAGGTGGTTATTCAAAACTAGAGCCATCTCTGTCCAACATCTTGTCATTTATTAATGGTCATGGTTTGGCCTCTGCACACATTCTACATCCTCCAAGATTTTCTTCAAGTTTTGTTGCTCAAACTTGAGCTATTCTCCACATAGTAGAAATGGTGGAAAGTTTAGCTTTTTCCTTTCTAAAGAAACCCTAACTCGAGGGCTTGAGTTCAAGCACATGGCTCAGCCACTTTGCTATTTTCCTATACATTCAAACATGGATTTCCCTCTCTGCATTTTTCAGTGCTAATCTTGATGGGTTTTTATATTGCAAAAATATAAAATCTCTGCATTCACAATGACTGTATTGTTATAATTTTCCTAGCCATAGACTATTTTCACACTGTCCCTCAGCAACCTTGCAATTAACTATGTTATCGCCTATTACCAAAATTTGTTTATCAGAAAGATCTTTCAAAGAAGGAATCAGTGGCTTTCTATTTCCTTCACCTCCTAATGCCTGCTAAAGGCATGCTGCAATCATACTAACTCTTAGGGGTTTCATGATTATTGTCTCTAAAAGCCTAGCTGCCTTGGTCTCCTTAGATTCTTTAGAATTTATTGAGGTTGTTGTAAGTATCATTTTTGAGAACTCTAAAATTCTATAATTTTTTTCTAATTTCTTTCAAAACCTTGGAGATAATGAGACCTTTCCTCTACCCCAAGCTTCCATATCAACAAGCATGACGTTTATGTTTCCTGTTGCACTGGATCTGATATCACCATTTTTCCTTCCATTCCCTATCATAATTGTTGACTTATGTTTAGTTCCTATTACAACTTGCACCCCAAGTCTTTGCAAATGATACTTGGTAACAGCAGCCTGAACAGGTTTGACATCAACCACTAATGCTTTCGTGCCTTTTAAAAATATGGTTATGTTCTCAGACATATCTGGTGGGCATACATGACCTTTTCTAAAGGTAGCAGTAAATGTGAATGTGCTTCCTATGTGTGGTTTTCTTACGAAGTCCATTTTCCCACCCATAAGTTCCACCAGAAGTTTGCTGATACTTAAACCTATGCTTGTTCCTCCATATTGATGAGACATGGAGCTATCAGCTTGCATAAAGGGTATGAATATGGTGCAGGAACACCTAATGGATTTTATGCCTCTATAAGGCCATTTTGTAAAATTTGATTTAGTTTTATGTTTGAAGTATGTAATAAGGTCATTTAGACCATATTGAATGTGTTTGAGTTAGTAAATAGGTTATTAGGTGGGTCATGAGTTCATTTTTACAAATGTTGTCAAAAATGTAAAAAAAATTGTCAAATTGTAAAATTGCAAAAATGAGGAATATGAAGAGTCACTGTGGGAAAAGAAGTCATTTGGTTATTGAAACTCAAGGGTCAGTTGGGAAATTGATGAAATATGTTTAAATTAAGCCTTGGAGGGTCGAATCCAAGGAGGAAGAGGTGGTTGTTACATTTTGAAGTGAAATTAATAAAAGACCTCTTTGTTTTCTACATTTCTAAACATTAAATTGTTGTTTCAGAGCTTGGTTTGCAGAATTAGGCCTTTGGGACAGCGTAGCAGCAAGTTTTTGAGGGATGCATTCCAAAGTAACCCCACTTGAATTTAATATATGTTATATAAGGGCTTAATGGGTATCCAAATCAACTTTTAGATCGTGGTTTTGAGTTTTCTTCTAAAAATTATGTCAAAATTACCTTATTTGCTGCTCTCATCAAAGCATAGTGAAAGATTGTGAAAAAAAAATCATTTACTTGAAGTGCTAGAGTTTTGGTCTTGCAAATTTAATTGAATTTGTGTTAGTTTGGAGGTTCCTTACCTCTGCATTAGAATACACGCTCTTGTGTCTTCAAAGGAATTTTCACACCTATATCCTCAACACTGACACACAAATTTATAGCTTTAGATGTTTTGAAGATGCCTCAAGGAGTTCATGGGTTTCATCAGATTGTAATAACTTTATATTTTCCCATTTTTTCCTTCCATCAGCTATCTCATACCCACTCAAAGTATCCCATGAGTTATTAGAACCATTTTTACTATTTTTGTATAGCTCTTCGATGCTTCAGAATTAACTTGCACTGATTTGAGTTGTTCCAAACCCTATTGCTTGTTCCACTTTAGAATCCTCTTGATAAATGATCAGATATACTAATCTTGCTACTTTATTATAACCATTCAGAAGTATTTTTACTGTTCTCTGTGATTCCATGCATTGCTACCATGCATATGTTAGTTTTTATTAATGAGCAAGATATCTTTCACTCATTTCTCTCACTACACCTTTTTGAAGGATTGTTCCTTTATGTAGCATACACAGATTTAAGCTTTTATTTTCCTTTATGCACTCATCACTATTTGACGTGGTTAGAATGCTTTCAAGCTTATCAATGATTTGTTCAGTGTGAATAATGCATAGTTCCTTGATTTCCTGGAGACCTTAATGTATCTTAACATAAATGTTCCCTTGCTTTAATCTAATAGTGGTTTTCATTGGAAATCTCATATGCATTGTTCATTCTTGTGTCACTCTCTCAACACCATACCTTGTCACTGGCTGTCATGTGAACCTTGTTTGCTTTCTCTAGTGCTATCCCTGAATTGCACTACAACATTCAAAGACTGAGGTCTACCTCTTCTATTATCTTTTGCATATTTCATAAGGCTTCCCCCTCTTTAGGACTTCCATTTTCCCTTCTAACCTTCAAATTTTTTGCATCCTGGGACAACTCCCTGATATGATGACTTGGTCATGTACTCTATTCATCATCCATGAATTCTTCATGATAGTTCATTGTGTTCTAAAATACCTTTCCTTTTGGACCTTATTATCCTGTAGCATGATTGAATGTGCTTCATGCCTCCAATGATCATTGATTTGGTTTAGATTTGGTTCAATGTGAGTAGCGTATACTCCCTTTGGCTCATGTAGACTTGTAAGAGGTTGCTAACATATTCACTTGCACATGGTCTTGGCTTCAAAGGAGTGTCACCTTGTGTTGCTTCATGATTGCTTTAATTGTCATTTGTAACTTGACTTCACTTCCATTTCATGCATGCAATCATGATCCATGTTGGATCATTCATGATGACCAAGACCCCTGCATGAAAGGTTATCAACATATCTACTAATGTTGTCCTTGCATTGACATGTAGCATGCATTTATGTTTGTTGTTCATATGCACTTGTACCATTGTAATGCTTGCTGTCCTACATGAACCTACTACCAAATTCCATCACCCTTGTCTCCCTTTTGATCATGTGTGATGCATAACTGCCTTCTTACTTTGATCCTAATTGGCAAACACATGTCTCATATGTCAGTGACCTAAAAGCTCACTATCTTGTGTGATGTGTGGTTGTCCAATAGGTTCAAGGTGGGAGGGACCTAAAAATACTTGGATTTCCCTCTCATTATTTAATAGATGCATAATTGAATTTGATGCATCTTTTGAATCTAATAATGAAAGTTGATCAACTGGTGTGATTCCATATTGATTTAATTCATTGATAACAAATAAATCTTTGATCAAGTTGCTCTATTTTCTTTTTCTTTCAAAGCATGTTGAGCTCTACCCTCATGGGAGCCACATTTACCCCACATGTATTTAATCTAAATCATAATAGTAACCAAACTTGTCCTAAATCTGCACATGAAGCAAACAGTTAGAAAATAAAATGCATATGTTGGATGTGTTTGATGACTTCCTTGTTTTCCAAGACATCCAAGGTTTGCATGCTTATTTTATGCATTTATGGATTATTTTATACATGCATAGGTAGGTGTGTAAGGATTGAGATCTTTCATTTATTAGAGCCTCACTCTAATATCATTGCTTTTTCAGATGCAGGAGCTAGGAGCACTATGAAGCTGGGGAGGACACAAGTAGCTCGGGGCAGTAGCAATAGGTGAGCAATATGTAACCAGTCATTCTCAGGAAATGTCTGGTTCCATTCTTATATGCACATTGTTTGTTTCCTTTAATTATTCATGTATGAATTGCTTCATATTTTCATTGAATGAGAGAGTTAGTCCCTTGGCTTGTGAGGGACATGTACACTTCAGGATTATCAATAAAAGATCGCATTTGTATATCTATGATTCTCTTTCTCATTTGTTGTAATTGCAACATTGAAATGCCAAAATGTAATCTATTCATTTGACAATAACTCTTTCATGCATATTGAAACTAGCAGTTTTATGGTTTATCTTTTAAATGTTTAAACAACATGAAAAGAACAAACACTAAGTTACCTGATTTCAGTTGAAAGCTAAAAATCAGGTAACAGGTACAACCTTATGAGGATTGTTGGTGTGGATAATTGTCTTGTACCTAGCTTATTTATTCACTAGGTAAATTAGGGGACATATTCACATGGTTAAGTTTACTTAGGATAAAAGATTCTTTCTAGAAGTCTTAGTTGGCTTTTCTAGAACTTATCTTATCTAGCTAGGATGCATCATTTCCTAGGTGATTAGGTTGTCTCATGTCATAGGATTATGACATTTGTCAACACCATGTTCACTACTACATTTCAACCTTGCCTATATAAGCAAGGCATCTCTTGTACATTTGGATAGCAATTCAATAGCATTTTAGCCATTAATCAATCTTGCATTGTGAAGCAAGTTTTCTTGCCATTCTCTCTCTTGTGGAAGTGATTTTGGTCGCAACTGATCTTGGGGGTGTTAGGGAGTCACCATTTACTCCCACATGGTATCAGAGCTCTCTAGGTGTTGCAGATTCCTTCCCAAATCTAAGGGTATTGTGTTGGCTTGAAGATTTTTGTTGGGTGTAGATTGGGGTCTCAATAACCTCACAGTTGAGTTCAGAAAGTTCCATAGATGAATTTTGATTGTAAATTCATCCATTTTGGGTAAAGTTGTTTTTGAGGAATTTTTTTTTGCTGGAACAACACCCTGAGCATGGATATATTTCCTTTGCGGATCATAGTATTTCATCGACCAGTATGAGGCTTTAAATCATTGGTCATCAGATGGTACTAGCCACTACCATTCACAGGTACCTTCACTCAATGTCCTCTAGTTTCTAGTGTACATTGGTCGTCACCTCACTACAGAGTCATCTCTGTCAGCGTACCAGTCCGCAGCTATTCAAATCACATCAGCAATCAAATCTCTGATCGGTCATTCCCATCAACCACACCATTTGCATCATTGTATTTTACATGCTCCTGCGTCAGCTAAGTACCATTGGAGGTTGGCATCCATTGGTCCAATCCTGGTCTAGCCTCCACCAACATCGATGTACTCTGTCAAATTGGCACGGGTACCATCAGATCTACATCAGCCCAAGCTCTATATTGAAGGGTACCACCAGTTTTTTAATTCACCATTGTCAAAGTACCTATCGCTTGGCGTACCTCCTCCTATACTGGTGTACATCATCTGTCGTCATCATTATTTGTCTACTTCAAGAGCATTCAACGGTTTCCAAGGCAGGAGGTCTGTGTCCTCATTATCTCAATGGTTGGTACGTGGGTATTAAATATTAAAAGCTTTGTTTATATTAATATTTGTTTATAAACAAGGGTTTATAAAGTCGACAAGCTTATTTTAGTAGTGGTCAATGTTGCTTCAATCAGCAGTAGCTTGCATATTATCCTCTCCAGTCATAATTGTGGTACGCGCTAAGTACTTGTCATATCTGCTAAGTCTTGTCGGTATGCTTTAATAGCCCACTTTGTAATATTGCATTGGCCAACTGTGATTTTCTATCGGGTCATAGCATTTTGTTTATATATTCTTTGGTAATAAACATTGACCATCGACTTCTACATATAAGAACCTATTGGTGGTAGTTTTTTAAAACCCCTATTTGGCTTAGCGATCACATGCGTGACTAGTGCCGAATTTTCTTAGCCCCTAGAGCTACATTTTTGCTCCTAATTAGTGTGTTGAGTCCCTTAAATAGGGCTTTTTTTCTTTTTTTCATAACTTTTGCATATGGAGGTCATTTTTCAGAAACTAAATATCGTCAGAAAGGTGGAGATCTGAATTTTTTAGTGGTGCAGATATTTTGCAAAGATTTTACAGTTTTGTGCCTCTTTTTCCAGGTTGAAGCCCAATCAACGTTTTCTACCTCCGAGCTCATATCTTTGTGCTCCGGTCTCTGATTTTCTCCAAATTTGTGGCATCGGGAAGGTATTCAGGAGTAATTTTGTTGTATTCATGCACTTTTTGTAGATTTGTTTCCAAATTTTCAGTTCTTCAGTTTGTAGCTGATTTGATAGTGTGGGATACTTTGTTGTAAATTTGTAAAAAAAGTGTAAATCTGTTGGGACAAAGGGGTTGATTGCTTGTATTGTGAGGGAAATTTTTTGCTCTTCTCTTGTAATATCTCATTATATCATGGATTTTAAAAAAATTGTACTTCTAACTCCATATAACTATCATGAGTGGAAATCTCAAATGGAGTTATTATTGTTAAAATCAAAGTTACAAAGAATAACATTTGGTCAAGATCCAGAACCCGCAGGAGCAAAAGAGAAAAGAAAATGGCTTGATAGAAGGGATGAAGCTCTTGGTACTTTGAAGTTGTCCATTTCTCCAAATCTTAGATATCATGTTGCATCTTGCACTCATCCTAATGAAGCTTGGACTATTTTAGAGAGTCTCTTTGGTAAGCCAGATAAGATGAGGAAATTTAAGTTGGAGAATGAACTAATGGGTCTTAATCCTTCAGATTTTGACAATGTCCAAGACTTTTTCTCTAAGCTCAATTCTCTTAGATTGCAATTATCTAATTGTGGGCTCACTAAAGAGGATGAACAATTGATACTTTCTATTCTTGCTAAGCTTGGTCCTGATTATTCAGTGTTTGTTTCCACATTCTATGCTACAATGGATGCCCTTGGCAATGCATACAAAATGCCTTCTCTTGATGAATTTGCAGCTCAACTCACAAGGGAACAAGCAAAGTTGGTTCACATGGGAACATTGAAGTCTTCTACATCTCATTCTCTTGTTGCAAAGGATACAAAGGCTTCAAGTGGCAAAGGTAAGAAGCAAAACAAGGCTCCCAAGCCTAATGAGCAAGGTAAAGATCCTCCTTCATATAGCACTCCTGAGTCTACATCTTCTTCTAAAGAGGAATCATCTAAAAAGAAGAAGTTCAAATGTGCGTATTGCAAAAGGTTAGGACACGATGAGCATAGATGTTATAATAAGAATATTGATGAACTCACACACCTTCTTCAAAAGAATAACATTAAGTTTCCCTCCTCAATTTCTTCTACTTCTTCTTCAGTACCTCAATCGGCAGCCCCCTCATCATCATCTCAGTCACAGGATATAAGATCTATATCTGGGATACACAAGATGAAAGGACAAGCACTCTTGGCCTCTTCAAGTCTTGAATCTCATAGATGGCTTCTTGATTCAAGGGAATATCATCATATGGCATCTTCTATGGACATATTCTCTTCTTTTGAGCCTTGTAATTCACCTCATATATTGATGGGTAATAATACATATATGAAGGTAAGTGGGAAGGGTTCTATTGACATAGGGGAGGGTACATTCAATGATGTTCTTTGTGTTCCTTCCTTGTCCACTAATCTCCTTTCTATTTATCAAATTACTCATGGGGGTCAAGGTAAAATAGTTGAGTTCACTCCAGATAGGGTGTACATAAGGGACTTGGAGACTAGGGATATTGTTGCTATCAGGATGGCTGATCATTCATCTCGTGTGTATTCATTTTCACATTTTGCTTCAGAAGATGATAATGTTCCTTTGACTACATCACACACTCCATTGAGTGTGAACCATGATAGTGAGGAGAAGTTTGGTCATCTACACCTTGGTATTCTAGAGACCAGTGCTGAGCTTCCTACTCCTCCACTTCCTGCTTCTTCAGCCATTGATGCTTCTATTCAACAAGATGATCATAGTTCTTCAGATCTTGCTTTGTGGGATGAGTATTTGACAGGGATTTATAACTTGTTCATGGACTCTCATACTGTAGATTTGGAGGACACACTTGAGGGGATTTCTCTCCTCTTTGATGACAGTTTCAGCACAACTGTTACACCATCTACTTTGTCTTTGGAGATTGAAATTCAAGAGTTTCCCCCTTCACTTGATTTGTCATGTTTCTTGGTTGAGTTTGACCATGATTATGTTGTGGCTCATTCAAGCTTGGAGGCTCCTCATCAGTTTTCAGAGGCATACATGTTGAGCGTTCATGCTTCCTCCTTTCAATTGGACATGGAGTGGCTTCATCATCAGCTTATGAACTTGTTTCTTCCTAAGGGAAGATGTGTTGCTTGTAGACATTGGGTCATCTTTTTCTTTCAAACATTCTTCATTGACATTGGAGCTTCTTCATCATGGGGAGATATCTTATCTCTCTACTTCCCTCTTATGGGGGGGTATTTGATTATATATACCTGATGCATGTTGTCCTTAGGGGTTATCATTGAGTCCTCCATACATCATGTTCTTTTGTTTTGTTTTCTCTCTTTCAGAGAGGAGTTTTTTCCCACTGGGTTTTCTCATTTTCTCCGCGTGTGAGATATTGTTTGCATTTGCATTGTAAATGGGTACCTAACATGGCCTAGTAGTCGGGACCCATAGTCATAGTCTTTGCATAGTTTGGATAATAATCTTCTCCCTAAGTTGCACTGAAGGGGGGGTGTTGGTGTGAGTAATTGTCTTGTACCTAGCTTATTTATTCACTAGGTAAATTAGGGGACGTATTCACATGGTTAAGTTTACTTAGGATAAAAGATTCTTTCTAGAAGTCTTAGTTGGCTTTTCTAGAACTTATCTTATCTAGCTAGGATGCATCATTTCCTAGGTGATTAGGCTGTTGGTTGTCTCATGTCATAGGATTATGACATTTGTCAACATCATGTTCACTACTACATTTCAACCTTGCCTATATAAGCAAGGCATCTCTTGTACATTTGGATAGAAATTCAATAGCAATTCAACCATTAATCAATCTTGCACTGTGAAGCAAGCTTTCTTGCCATTCTCTCTCTTGTGGAAGTGGTTTTGGTCACAACTGATCTTGGGGGTGTTAGGGAGTCACCATTTACTCCCACAAGGATAAATGGATTATGCAAGGGAATGAATTAAAGGGAGTTGATGGGGGAGATATGTGGGATAATGGATGGAATGTTGGAAAGTGTATGGATGGAATGATGGGGTAGGTGTGTGATGGGGTGATGAGTTTAGGACCAACATTGGCACATATGGTGGTGGATGTGAAAGGATAGGAGGATTAATAGATGGAGAATGTGGGGATAATGGAGAAGATGGGGTAGTGAATTTTGGGACATAAGGACCCAAAATAGATTTAGGAGATAGAGGTTGAGAATAATTAAATTTCGGATTAGCAACTTTGGATGTTGTTATAGATTTTTCATTTGGAGGCACTATATCTTCTTTCTTTGGAACCACATGGTTTTGATTTTTTCTTTGGTGGGCCTTTGTAGCCTATGAGTGTGATTTGGATTTTGGATTTAATTTTTCTTTTCTTCAACATGTCTTTTAGAGGGGACATGAGGAGCTTTAGATTCATGTGGATGTTTAGATTTATGCATTTTTACATTGGCATCCAAAGTGCTTTTAACAACAATGGGAGGGGTGTGAGGAGATGGATGATGTGGAGTGATGGAGGTAGGATTGTGGGGATTATGTGTAGATGGAGGATGTGTAGGTATGTGCCTTTGTTGATCTTGATGAGGGAGTATGTGAGTGGGATGTTTATGATGGGTGACATGGATAGGTGGTGGATGGATGAGAGAATGAATAAAATGAGATGGAGGAGGTGATTTTGGGATATAAGGGCCTAAAATAGACTTAGAACCTGGAGGATGTGTGATGGCAGATGGAGGGACATAAGGACCCAAAATAGATTTGGAAGATGAAGGAGGAATATGGATGGTTATTTTGAGATGATACAATGGAGGGGGGATGGCAGAAAATGGTCTGGTAGAGTGATGGGAGGAGCCTCTTATTTGTTTAGAAGAGGATCATTGAGGATATGTGGAGGTTGTACCAACATTCTTGGATTGTGATTCGTGAGTAGTACATCCAAGACCTCGTGTATAGGAGTGTTCTTTGAGCTGGATGGGCTCTAAAATACCTTGCTCATGAAATCCTAAGCCTTTTCCTTGATAGTTCATGTTCTTGAGCATTCAATCCATGATAGGATTTTTTTTTATTCTGGAAGAATGATGCGAGTCCATTATTAGGCCGAGCATGATGGGTGGTATATATGCTTTGTTTTTCTTCTACAAGGAGACCACCATGGAGGAATGTGAGAGTACCAAGGGGATATAAAAGTGATGTGGGGACAATAGGTTTAGGTGATAATGGAGGATCATGAGATGAAGATGACGGGATAGCAACATCTCGATCAGGAAAAGTACGTGGTAAGGAATCAGGAGAGGGATTAGGTGACATGATAGGATTTGGATATATAGTAGTACATAGTAAAGGCTCATGTGATGGAGTGATAAAATCTTGAGTGTCGAGGGGATCATGGGATGGAATGGATGAGGGACTATGATCTTGCGATGGACTAGATGGGACAACAAGATCTTGATTTGGAGAAGGGGATGTGTTGGTATGCTTTGGATCACGCTCCTGGCATGATTCATTTTGCATGGGTGGCATGATAATGGAGTGTTGGAGGGACTCATCAAGTGGGAGAGATGGGAGGGTGGAGGATTCATGAAGTTCATGGGAGTGGATTTCAGTAATACTAGGAGTAGGAGGAGTGGATTGGATTTGCGCATCTATGGTGGATTGAGTGGACCTAGGAGTAGGAGATGGGGGTTCAATGAATGTGGTGGGTTTGATGGTTTCAATGGTTTGAGCGATGCTAGGGGTGGTAACATCAATGAGAGGTTTGGTACAGAGAAGGGTCTCATCACTAGTGACTGTGGATGATGGATTGGGATGGCATGGTTCCACAGCTTCAAGGTGTAGAGTTAGGGATGCCTTCTTTGTCATGAGTCCTTGGAGAACTTCTGGAGTGAGAATCATGCATATTCTAGGCTTAGCTAGGGTGGTAGGATTGGATGAAGGATTATGGATTGGTGGAGGGCTAGGATTATGGATTGGCGGACTAGGATTAGATTGAGGAATGAGATTGGATGGATGACTAGGAGTAGATAGAAGATTAGGATTGGATGGAGGGTTAAGATTAGATGGAGGGTTAAGGTAGGGATATTGGGATGGTGAATTTTGATAGGAGGACATGGATGGTGGATTAGGACAAGAGGATATGGGTGGTGTATTAGGACAAGAGGATATGGGTGGTGGATTATAATAAAGGTATTGGGATAACGGATTAGGATGGGAAGATTGAGATGGTGGATTAAGATAGGAGAGTGTGGACAATGGATTAGGATAGGAAGATGTGGATGTTGGATTAGAATAAGAAGGTGTGCATGTAGGATAAGGATATGAAGATGTGGATGTTGGATTAAGATAAAAAGATGTCGATGTGTGATTAGGATGGGAAGATTGGTAAGGAGAATTAGGCTAAGGGGACATGGATGTGGGATTGTAATAGGAGTATTGGGATGGGAGACTAAGATAGTGGATTAGGATAGGAATATTGGGATGATGGATTGGGATAGGAGGACATGGATGGGGAATAAGAGAAAGATGTAGATGAAGGATATGATGAAGATACAAGTGGGGAAGATAACAAACATCCCTTGTCAAAGGTAGCATAAGGAGCATTATTAGGTGTGGATAAGGACATAACATGATAGCTTGGAGGGGTTATTGGATTTTGGAAGCAATTGGGGAAAGCTTACTAGAAATGCAGCATCAAGAGGATCTATGTCATATACTTCTAGATCAACAAGACTCTTGTTATCATCATCAACGTAATTAGGGTTTCCCTTTATTACTATTTTTGGTTGCATTAACAGAGGGTAAGGATTGATGATGTCAAATGGGATGAATACATATTGAAAAGATGGGAACAAATGATTATAAGGAAATAAAATATGATGAAAAGATAAGTAGGGTGGATTGAAAGAAGATGGAAGAAGGGATCTTAAGATTTGTTTTGATATCCAAAGATATCAAATGGAAAATGGACTAAAGCTTAGATTGGGATTGGATGAAATCTCAGATTCATATTGGGTTGAAGCTCAAATTCAGATGATTAGACGATGTGATGGGATTGACTCTAAACTAAGTTAAGAGGTTTGATGGGATTGGATTACCACAGGATGATTACATCCCTGAATGATTGAATAGGGATGTGGTTGGATTAAATTGGATAAGATCAATTGATGAAATGATTAATAAGATCGAATGATGGATCAGATAGGATGATGAAAAGGATTCTAAACCAAGTTTAGAGATTACCCTAGGTGACTTAGGATGTTGATTGATCATATTAAGATGATTGTGGCACATAATCCACCTTGAGATTGAAAGTGGATTGATTAGGGCGACGATGATGATTAACTCAGGATAGATGACAATCCTAAGTAGATTTGGATGATGATGATCAGATTCAGACACCTAGGTCAATTTGGATAATATCTTCTGAAACAAAGTTCAAGGGATTTGGATTGGGAAATGATGATGGATACGTAAGCTAGAGATGCCTTTGGGTGATGAAAAAATGATTTGTAGATGGAATGATGGGTAAGGTCGCCTAACTGAAGGGCAGGGTCACCTATGGAAAGTCAGGTTCACCTATGGAAGGGTAGGTTCACCTATGGGAAGGGAAGGTTCTCCCATTGATGGGAAAGTTCGCGTATGGAAGGGCAAGTTCACTTATGGAAGGTCAAGTTCACCTATGGAAGGGTAGGTTCGCCTATGGAAGGGCAGATTCACCCATTGATAGGAAAGTTCACCTATTGAAGGGAAGGTTCACCCATTGAAGGGAAAATTTTCCTATGGAAATGAAAGTTTTCCTAAGGTCAGGTTCGCCCGTTGATGGGTAGGTTCACCTATGGAAGAGCAGGTCCGCCCATTGAAGGGTAGGTTTTCCTATTTGCTTTTAGATCCTCAGAACGAAGAAACAAACCTTTAGAACAGGAAAACAGACTATCAGATCGAGGAGATGAATGATCGAAATGGGGAAATAGATGATTTGATCGAGGAAACAAATGCTTGGAATGGATGAACAAACACTCAGAATGAGGAGATGGATGGTCAGAATGGATGAACAAATACTCGGAACAAGGAGAAAAATGGTCAAAATGGATGAATGGATACTTGGAACGAGTGATCGGGTGATCAAATTGAATGAACGAACAGTCAGAACAAGGAGATAGATGGTCAAAATGGATGAATGGTTACTCAAAATGAGTGACCAGGTGATCTGAATGGATGAGCGAACACTCAAAACAAGAAGACGAATGGTTGGAATGGATGAACGATTGGCCAGGACGAGTAAACAAACACTTGAAAGGGGAGACTGACTCTTAGAACAAGGAGACGAAAGCTCATAATGGATGAACAATTGGTCAAAATGAGTAAACAAATGCTCAAAAATGGAGATTGACTCTCATAATGAGGAGACAAATGCTCAAGATAGATGAAGTGATGCTCAAAACAAGTAAACAAATGATTGGAATGAATGAACGAAACGAGTAAACGATTGCTCAAAATGAGGGAATGAATGCTCGGAATGGGAGGCTGACTCTCGAAACGAGGAGTAAAAAGCTCAAAATGGATGGATGCTTGCTCAAAACAAGGAGAGGGATGCTTGGAACGAGGAGAATGATACTCGAAATGGGGAAGCGAATGCTCAAAACAACTGAACAAAGGGTGAATTTAGCTATTTGGGGGGCAGGTCCACCCAAGTTGGGGCAAGTTCACCCAACTTGGGGTAGGTTCACCCAAGATGAGGGTAGGTTCGGCCAACTGCTAGTCAATGTCACCTATTCAGTGAAAGATAGGTGGGAAACAAATGCTTGAAATAGGTAAACAGGTGCTCGAAATAAGGAGACAAATGCTCAAAATGGGGAAGTGAATGCCTGGAACAAGGAATGGATGCTTAGAATGAGGAGATAGGTGCTCAAAATGAGGAGGTGGGTGCTCGAAAAGAGGAAATGGGTGTTCGAAATAGGCAAACAAGTGCTCAAAATGACTGAACGAAAGGTGAAAATGGTTATTTGGGGGGCAGGTTCACCCAAGGAAGGGTAGGTTCCCCCAAGTAAGGGAAAGTTCACCCAAGTATAGGGTAGGCTCGCCCAACTTGGGGTAGGTTCACCTAATTGGAGAAATTGGTTGTTTTGATGGCTGTTTGACTAACAGAGGGTAGAGTCACCCTTGTTCAGGGCAGGTTTGCTCCTTTTTGGGGCAGGTTGACCTATTCAAAGAAAGATGGGTGATTTTGATAGAAACATGCTGGGAGATGACTAAGACAAAAGGAAAGGTTGCCCCTAATAAGGGCGAGGTCGCCCTTGTCAACAAACTTGGATTTATTAAGGGCGAGGTCGCCCTTGTCAACAAACTTGGACTTGAATTGGATGAAAACAACTATGGAAAAGGACCAAAAACACAACAAACATCAAGTAATAGGCAAAGGATGACTTGACTAAATAGATATGCACTGGTTTTGCACAAAAAAGATAGTTCAAGCAACACAATCCTAAGATTGGTGAAGAGCGTATGGCCAACACGGTCCTCTAACTAGGATGAACAAGGAAACTAGGGAGTCCTCAATATACACTTGGTACATGAGGCACAAACTATGAACACCAGCTTGTCACAAGCATGAGTCGAGAACCCTATTGAGATATTGAAGGCTTGGACCAACTCTTCACATCTATCTAGGTATCACCCTAGCTTCGACGCTTTACTAGACATGACGTGACTAGATTGAGGTATAAATTTTGCTCTCGCCCCTTTGTATACCCCGTCAGTACGTGTGGTTGGGATCATCCCTTGGAGTGATGAAATCCCCAAGTAGGTCCCACTAAAAAGAGAACACTAACCATTTTTGGCTGCTCCCTAGGTTCACACGAAGTGCAAGGGGAAAGCATGAATGGGATAGTCCCCAAAGGACTTGTAAACAAAAAAAATAGTAAGTTGACTCCCCCTAATTAGACCTACGTGTCTAGATTAATAAGCAAAAATGGTAGGCAAACTAAACAAACAATGGTGAGATCGATTGTTCTGCAAGCAAAGTGTTAGTAGTTTTTCTCTTCGTTCTTTGACAAGCATGAGATAAATTGCACAAATATTAGCAAAAAGGTAGACACACTCACCAATAGACGATGCTAGGGGGTTAGTATCTCAAAACGATAAGAAACGAATGCTAGAATGAAGTCTAAACTGTTGTTTTACCTCATGGACACCTCTATTTGGGTAGGTTTTCCCCTCTGTAGGGTAGGTTCACCCCTCTATGGGGAAAATTCACCCATTCAACAAACTGAAGGCAAAAAATTTTTGTTGCTCAGATGGGCGACTCTGAAAGGCAAGGTCACCCCTGTTGAGGGCAGGTTCACCCCTGTCAAGGTTAGGTTTTCCCAACTATGGGCAGGGTTGACTCTATCTTGGGTAGAGTCGCCTCTCTGCAACCTGAACTTACAAAACATCAAACAACAAAAAAGTAAAAGAAAGGGGACCCGTTTTTGGGTCCCATCGGGCATGTTAGAAATGTGATCAAGAGTTGTTAGCTTATCTAAATGACACAAAATAGAATGCAAAAGACAACAAAACAACACTTAACACCTCAAGATAGGGTTACATTAACTCAAACAAAATAAAGATAAAAAAACCTGGTTTTTACCTTGTTCAAGTTGCTCCTTGGTTGTTCCTTGGATCTTTGATGTTTTGTATGCTCCTTGATGGAAAAATGTGATTAGAATGGATGCAAAATGCTCTATGTGAGATAAGGATTCAAATGGGCTATGTGGGTATTTTTATGGATGAACCAAATGGATGCAAGAGTTTGAGGATTCAATAATGGTGGATGAGAGTATGAGAGTATGGGTGTTGAAGTTGATGAAGAGTTTGAAGACTTGAATGTGTTATCAGAAAATGAAGCCAAAAATCCTCTATTTTAGGGGGAAGGCCTCTAGGGATTTGAACGGTCAAGATTAAGCCAACATGGCCAAGATGGAGGGTTATGGTGAGTTGAGGACTCACAAGCCCTCACACCTTTCCATGTGGAAGATGAGATGTAAAGAGGACATGTAATGTGGAAAAGGGCATATGATGTGGAGGTACTTGCAAGTACCTTGGGATGAGAGTGATGGTGACAAGTGAGAGGACCATGGGAATGAGAGAAGTTGTTGGAGGGATAAAAGTGAATTTAAAATTCACATGCTTGGGGATATCTTAAGGATAAGAGAAGGTTCCCAAAAAGGAAGCCGAGAAGTACCTTGTGGATAAGACCAGGTGCTTAAAAAGGTAAGTACTTGTCCCATGTGACTGATGTGACATCTCAATGATCACATGGGGAAGAGGAGAGCCTTAAAGGGATAAAATGGAATTTCAAATTCCATTAGGAAGGACATGGGGATAATAAAATGAATTTAATATTCCTTGGGAGATGAGATAGTTAACTAAAGAGGGTTGATTAGAATGGCTAATCAATGATTAGAAGACAGTTAATGACTAATAAAGATTAGGAACCAACTTGCAAAAGTTGGAGGATGTGACACATCCTAATCATGGATTAGACATGTGCACACCCCTAGTGATGGGATTAGGAGGTGGATTAGGATTAAATGAAGATTATGTGGGATGTGACCTATGAGGAATTAAATAAATGTCTTATTTATTTAATTATTTTGAGAAGGGGAATAAAGGGTAAGGTATTTAATTATTTAACTAGATACCTTAGGGATTTAGAGGACTTTAGGGGTATTAATTAAATAATAGTGATATTACTTAATTAATGCAAATGAAGGGATATTTAGACAAAAAGGGACAAATTTGGACAGATGGCTAGTGTCCAAATTTAGGTGTCTACACTTCTAAAACTAGATTATTAGTGCTACCACTATCAATGATAACTTTACATATCTTTCCTTCAAACTTACGTCTTGTTTTGAACAAACTTTTCCTTTGCAGTGGTTCTTCAATCACTTATCCATGCATCAAATCTCTCCTCATCAGTGTAAATTTGTATGCTTCTTCAACTGATGTAATCTTCACCAAGCTCAATTATTCTTGAATGTTTGTTCTCAGTCCATTGATGTACCTCACAACCTTCTCTTCGCTTGCTTCACTATGTCCAACTCTGATGATCATCTTGTAGAATTCTTTAGTATACTCCTTCATAGATCTCTCCTTTCCTCAGGTTCTATAATATTTTTAGTAATTTAAGTTCATAATCAACTAGTATAAATTGGTTCTTCAATCTTGTCACCATCTTATCCCACTTTATGATTTTCTCATTTTCTCTTCTATTTCTATCCAATTGAACTTCTTTCCCTTAGATAGTAGAATTTCCCTTTAACTTAGTTTTCACAAATCACACTCTTTCAAGACCTTCAATTTCTTCATATTCAAAGTATTCTTCCATATCATTGATCCAATCTATCAATTCCTTAGGGTTTAAATTTATTGTGTAATTTTGAATTTCAATTCTAGGTCGCTTACCAATCTTGGAAATAGTTTTCAACATCTTCACTTTGTCTAGTTCTTCTTCTTCTTTGTCTAGGTCTTCTTCATTTTGATTCACAACATGATCTAATTCATCATCATCACTTTTTTCCACATGCTAGGTTTTAGACCTCTTCTTCTATATTCTTCTACATCATCCAATCAAAATCATATTGCTCACATCACCTCTAACATCTCATCCATTCATCTAATGACATTCACCATAGCAAACACTCCATTGGAAACATCTCTCTCCTTGGATCCAGTACAATTGTCTCAATTCAATGATTTGGCTACAAAGGTTTCAACTACCTCACAATCAACAATCAGTTTAAAAAACATGCAATCTACCTTAGTTCAGTGACTATTCACCACAAGGAATTCCTTTAACACTCACAAAATCACTCTGATACCACTTGGTGTAGTCATGGATGGAGGGTCCAGTAAGGACTGTCCAAATGTGCAACTTAGAGTCAACATAGTGGAAACAGCACAAGAAAGTACTCAATAAGCAAAGATGTTTATTGATTCAAAAACTTGTAGTCTTACATGCCTCATATATAGAATAACTAGGGCTCATAGTCCTATCACAAGGGCATTACAACATTATAACTAGCACAAAGGCCTTATTATAATCCCACAACTGGGCAACATAAAATATCTAAACTCTAATCATGAAACCCTAACTAACTTGATAATCCCTTACAATGCATTACAAATGATCTTAAATATGTTTCTCTAGCTCCAATAATGGTTTGTGTTGGCCTCAAGGATTTATAAATCCCAATGAATGATCAAGCATATAGGTCAACCTTAAAACATGAAAGATAATCCTTCGCGAAACAAAACATATTGTAGATCTACAAGAAAGATCCCCTTGGACCTAAAAAGCTTGTATGATGCTCCATTAAGCTCCACATGCTCTGGAATAGGTCTGCACAATGCATTCTAGACCAAGTTGGCCCCAAATGCTCTAATTGAGAAATGAAAGTGAATTATGAGAGCGATAACTTTCTGTAAACAAATGTAAATCAACTAAAACCTGGATATATTGTAGATGACCTCAATTAGGTGCACAAATTTGCAATTCACATCACACACACTACTCTATCATCCTCCATCAACGCAACACTTATTTATACCTTCTTCAACCTTAAAAACATTCTCCAAGGATGGCTATGTACCTTAACCATGAAAATTCAAATTAGGTCGGCACCAAAGCATTCTCACGATGGAAATTAATGAAGGCGGACCACATTACACCTTAACTCAGACCCAAACCATACATATACACACCATGCTACACTTCCACAATCACTGAAGAAAATCCATAATTAGTGTAAACACTCAAGGTAAATAAAACCTATGTAAACACCATTAATGTTTAAGTACATGCTTCCTGAAATCCAAAGATGAATCACAAACCACACACAACACTTAAACATAATCTATAATATTTCACAAACACCCTGAAATCCAACAAATTCCTTTGCAACAACTTTCACTTGACGAATGTACACACCCAATACACTTAGACAACATTCCATACACTGTAGCTTAAGAAATAAACTTGTGGAGCACAAAAGGATGAACAACTTCAACTAAAGGTGGATATGAACCCTATCAAAACAAGTTTAGAATCACAAGACCAAAAAATGAACTACAGAGAAATGCAAAGCAAAACCATTTCCCCCAAACAACACTACAACATAGTTCACACACTAGTGAACACAACTCTCTCTTTACAACTATCCATACCAATTTTTTTTGGATATAACATCTATAAACATCTTTGATTAACATATCCAAACCACACAAGTAGATCTTCATAATAGAAGCAATGCAGAGCTAAACCAAAATGCCACTCTGTACACCAAAACACCTTTGCAACATGTTGTTTCCTCTTTTATTCAATTTTTCTCAAAAGCACTTGGAAACAAAGAATGAAATACACATAATCACCATCTTCATCATTTCCACACCAACTACAACACAACTAAACCAAACAACGTCCACAAATAGAAGCTTATCAAAATGACACTAGAGGTTGACACCAATAGCACTTACTCATGACAACATGACGAAGCTAATCAAAGCAACATCACCACTTCTCAACCATCACCAGTTGACATTAATGACAACAAAAACATAAGCCTATTGACATTAATGAAAAAACTAGCTACTCATACTTGTAATAAAGAGATAGGATGATATCAAATCTATGGGATGCACTAGTGCCTAGATTTAAGATTCTTTGGAAAAATGATGTAAGGACAAAGGAACACATAAATATGAGGTGTAATGTAGCATGAGAAACACAAAGAATACAAAATGAAACAAACATAATGGAGACACAAATTGAACATAATGAAGACACAATAAAGACACAAAGAAAACATGCAAGAGATATAGGGTAAACACGATACCATACACAAAATAAACACACCAAAGACACAAAGTAGACACATAGAAAACATAAGACAAAAAATAAAAACACAATAAAAAACACAAGGTTAGTAATAAAAAGGATTTGAGGTAGTAAGGTAAAGATACCCCATTCGTAAATTTATCTTAAGTACCAAACATCATCCATCCAATTTGTTAGAGAAAATCATGTCTTCATAAGGATTAGAAAGTTGCATTATGCTAAATTACTCATGAAACACATGGCTCCATTGTAAAGAAAGGTATGTTATCCTAGATGGCTATGTAAACATGCTCAAGTTCATGAATTAGCAAGCTTTGTTATGCCAAATACATGGACTATTTTTCCAATCACACTTTAGGGAGTGCAAAGAATTTTAACGTCATGAGGGATGAATCATTGCTCAATGTCATAGGGGACAAATTGGTAACCATGCCTCAAGGGGTGTTATAAAAAACACCACCACCAAAAGGGTATGCCAATATGTCAAATTTCATAAGACATCTAATGAAATAGATAGGGTGATATGCCCCCCTTAAAATGTCAAAATACTTGTAGCTATGTTGGTGTAATGCCAAAAATTGCATCCTGTGCAATTTCACATTCCATCAAACTCCCCATTAAATTAATCACGATGATAATGTAATTCCCCCTTTCAAATTCCTTTAATTTCATCCCTTAACATTTTGTTCTTAGTATTCAAGTGAATTTTTGTCAAGGACACTAGCACTCATGCAGACATTTGTACATTATGCAAACATCCCAGAAATATTCTTGATTTTGTGGTCATTGGGACGTTACACTTCCACTTGCGCATGAAATGTAACACCTTTGGGGTGGTGGACATGCCAAAAAAATCACCTTTTGCATGCTAATCTTCCATTCACACTCACATTCTTCCAATCTCATTATCTCATTCTACACTTTTATTCTTGCATTCTTTCACTCTCAAGCTCTCACTTTCTCTTCTACACCATCTCTACACCATTATTATTGCAAGTTCCTAGGTTCTACATCACATCTTGGCTTCTATGTCAGTGCATTGGCTCTCTCAACTTGTCTAAAGTGTTGCATGCTCTCCTGCAACATTGTGAGTTTCCTTATGGGGAGGTAATCACACTCTCTTTGCATTATTTTCTCTATTTTAGTTGTAGCAACATAAATTTTCACCCTTGACAATTTCACACTATGTTTTGCTACCCATTAAATTATTGGACCTAATTGAACCCATAATTTCCTAAATGTGCATTCCATGACCTATTTTTAACAATTATCAATAAATTGCAAGCGGAAAATAAATGCATTCATCTAATACTTTGCCCCCGACACCTTAATTTATAGAAAATGGGTTGGGACACTTATGCCCTATGGAAAATGGGTCCCATTTTGGCATAAATGTCCCCCTATTTTGTCTCCAAATTCAAATATGTCAGTGTTGGCACTTTATTATTTTTATTTCAAATGTCTAAATTTGGCTATTGGGATTTAATTTATGGAGATTAGAGTAATTACATATAAATACCTAGTTATTCCATCATTTCAAACCTAACAAAAAACTAAGTGTAAGAATTATTGTCAAGAGAATTATCAAGAAAGTCAAGAGCAATATTTCAGTGATTTATTGTAGCAATTCAAGATCCAACATCATGTCAAATCATATGTGAGTTTATGTTCATGTTATCATTGTCTATGAAGGCTAAACCTTTTGTAATCTAAGAAATTCAAGCAAATCAAGAAAGAAACATCCAAAGCTTGAGGAGATGTGTGTGATTTTGATCCTCCAAGGAAGCCATTGAAGGGTGGTGAGTTACAGTTAATTGTTAATTCACCATTTCTTTATTTCATTTATCCTTTTACCATTAACATTGCCATTGTGGAAGTGGAAACACTAACATGGGGTTTGAATAAGGCAAGCCCCTAAATGGAATAACCCTTCCTCTCTCTTTGAATGTGTAGGTTTTAGGTTTGAAAGAAATTGAAGGAAGTTTAAAGATCAATTATCCATTGTTGCATTCAAAACTCTACCACTTGAAAACTCACCTACAAAATTATATGATAGTGATTTGACATAATTATAGGTGGAAACATAAAGCTTTGATCCAACACCAAGGGACTGTGAAAATAGATCTAAAATCCCTCTACAAGGACACTTACACCTTATGTTGAATTAATCCTCCAAACAAATCTCATATTTATACATGTGCACAATGTCCTACTTTGTCCATTTCAATTGTTCAAATTTGTTTGTGACTTTCTGTGTTTGTTGCATTTGCATTAGAACAATAATTTGCATTGTTAACTTAGTCTTTGCATTACGTTTCATCCCTAATTTCATCCTAGATTTGGTCAAGGGTTGGTTGACTCAGCTTTTAGGTTGTAATTTAATCATATACCTCATCCAAAACCCATCAAACCCCACTACCCTTAAATCTCTAATTAAGTGTCTAGAAAAACACCTAAACACTAAAGTGAAATCTCTAGGGTTTCACATTTTTCTATGTTCCATTTTGGTGAACCTGACATGTTAACATTATAGACCTTCTGAATTCTGAATAAAATTATCCTAGATCTAGGTTTTTTTATTACATTGTTTTGCATTGTTCATATTGCTGTTCATTTTTGCATCATAAAAGACATAAAAATTCAAAAAAATTGCATATCATATTGCATCAGAGGTTGCAATAGGGTTAATTTCAGTCATCATAAGCTAGATCTACATTTAAAGTGCATTCAAAAATATGGATTAGATCATTCAAATATGAAGAAAAACTTGAAAGTGTTCATTGCATGCATTTAGACATCCTTCATATAGCTCAAAAAAGTGAAATTGCACTATTTTGCTTCAAAATTGCATCAAAACCATCATTTTCAAAAAGTTTCATATTATAATCAATCAATTGTTGCATCTTGGATCTAAGAATTATATTAAAAATGTCATTTATTATTCAAACATTTTCAACATTGTTATACACTTGCATTTTGAATCACATTGGTATAAATTTAGAAAATTCTGAAAAAATATTTACTCTCAACCATGTTTGCATGTAGACCTAGAATCCTTAAACGATATCATACATAGTCAAACTTTAAATTTTTGAAACCATCTCCAGGACACAGACACCCTTGGGTGGCTTTGTCCTGCTATTTTTGGCTCAAATTTATGTGACAGAGCTCTCTCAGTGCCCTCTATCTAGATTTGATGTTTGTTCTTGAATTCTATTTTTAGACCTATCTGATTTTGATCATTTGATCCATAAGGAAAGTAACATGTTTCCTTTTCAAAGATGTGGTTTTGATATGGTAACACATGGATTGTTTAATTATAATTTCCCTACTTATGAGTACAATCTAAGGAAATGAAATGAAGTCATTGACAATCATGTTAGTCATTCTCCCAATATCTCTCCTAATTCTGAGAGTATCTTGGCACAAGAGAATGAAATCATTGACACATTTATTAATATCACTTTGCCTAATCTTCATTCATCTCCCAACATCACTCCCATTTGTGAGAATGTTTTGGTGCAAGAGGATGCAATCATAGACAATCATGACAATCACATATTCTTCTCTTGATACCTCACCTACTTGTGAAGAAGGTATCTTGGTGTTAGAGGACCTAATCATTGAGTGTCATGAGAATATTTTTTTTTCTTTCCCAATACCTCTCCTACTTGAGAAGATATTATGATGCAAGAGGATGAAATCATTGATACTATTTCTTTTAAAAGACAGTAAGATGGATTACATAAATGAAGATGCTAAGGTAATATTAGATCCTGTATCGATATAATATCATCAACT
This sequence comes from Sequoia sempervirens, assembly GCA_007258455.2. NCBI lineage: Eukaryota > Viridiplantae > Streptophyta > Pinopsida > Cupressales > Cupressaceae > Sequoia > Sequoia sempervirens. Next base: position 70,498 of record VDFB02292017.1, read on the forward strand.
AGTAGTTAACTCCATTGAGATTATGAACACACAATTAGCTATTAGATCTCATTTAATTATTGGACCTCCTAAAATTCCTCTAATTATTGGACCTCCTAAATCACCTCTCATTATAGGACCTCCTAAACCTCATGACCATATCTTAAACTTTACAAAACAACTTACTAGTAATCATGTGCCATAGCAACCAAGTTATCATGCAATTTCTAACACATATAACACTAGAAATAACAAGCAACCAAAATAAATGTCAACACCCATCCTATTACCTCAACCATACCTCCCACCTGCACCTAACATTCCTCAACATAGTGGCAAGGAGTATGATCTTGTAGAACAACTTCATAATACTCCTGCAAAGTTATCCTTATGGGATTTGATTCAAACCTCACCTGTTTATCATGGCATGCTTCAGGATGCTTTGAAAAAAGTTGTTTTCCCTCCTAGTGCATAACCAAATGATGTGGTAGATTTTCTTGAGAGTATGAATTCACCATTATGGACATTTTCTTTCATCAAAGTGTGTTACCCTCATTGGAAACACAAAGATAAAATGATTCTTTGATGATAATGGGTTTTATTAACAAGATTGGGATTAGGCGTACCCTTATTGACAATGGTTCAAGGCTTAATGTTTTTAGTGTTAACCTTTTGGAAAAAATGGAGTGGAAAAAACATTAATCCAACTTGATGCTTTATCAATTAAAGGTTTTGACAATTTGGGAATACAACTACTTAGTGTAATAACATTTCCTGTTAAAGTTGGTAAGGTTGTATCACAAACTCCTCTCCATGTCATGCCCCGTGATCTTTCATATAATCTTCTCTTGGGTAGACTGAATTCATAAAATGAAAAGAGTGCATTCAATGCTTCATCATTTAATAAAGTACACATACAACAATAAGGTTTACATGATAAAAGTTGATCCTAAATCAAAAAATTGTTTACAAACTAAAATAGGAATGGAGAGTCCTTTTAGAATATTGATACCAACTTCAAAAATATAACCTTTAAAAATTGAAGGCAAAGATGAGTGCCTGTAATCTATGACAAAGTTGTTGGATGATGATTGGGGATCATTAAATTTTACACCTACATTCATGGGGTAATACAAGATTATACCATCAAAATCAGGAAAAGAGAAAGAAGCCACAATGGTATCAAACCAACCTATCACTAAATCATCAAAACATCTAATTCCACAACTTTTAGAAAAGAGGAAAACATAAATTACACATCCACTTATGATGAAAATGATTATGAAAAACCACCTTCTTTGAAAGAAATAGAAGCCATTTATGGAAGAGTTTATCAACTTTTGAAACAAATTGGCTATAATGGAAAAGAATGTGGAGTAAAAGAATAGGGTATTTGTGTCCTTGTAGAGCTCAACACGCAAGAAACAACAAGAGATCTTGGTTATTCTCCTTCAAAAATAATAAAAAATATTAGAAGTACCTTCACTTAATCATACAAGAAACAAATAGCATTAGTTGTCACTCCTTGCCATGTGGTAGTTGTAGTATCACACAATACTTACTACCATGAATGAGGGTATAAACTAGGCTTTATGCAATCATTTTTCATGTTGCAAGGAACAACATATCATAATATATCTTGGCTCACTTTTATCCCTACACTTTGGGGGAAAAGGGTTAGGTACCCTTGTGTTAGGTGCATTCTTTCTAGTAAGGGATTCCTTCGTATCTCCTTAAAACATTAGTGTAGCAATTACACTAACATTTTAATGGTGGGCATAGAGTCCCTCGCTCATTGTTTGCATAGGAAATAGTCCCTTCTTAGTGATGATAGCATACATCTCCTAGGAAATGTGACCTTGTCAATGAAGGTGAGGCCTTCTTGATCTATGTTAGCATCTCCTTTGTGGTGATGCTAGGCTTGATATCCCTTAAGAGCGTGACTTCTCTTGGCATATGGCATTCCCATTGGTGGTAATTCTATGGCTAGTATTCCCTAAGGTGTGAGTTTCTATTCCACAACTTGTCCTCTCTTAGTGTTGACATCATGTGTGATTTTCTCTAAGGTGTGACCTTTCATGTATTTAGCAAATCCCCTTTGTTGTTTTTGTAAATCACCTTTTACGGTGGTGTTATTTATAACACCCCTTTGTTAGAATCTGAAAAGATTATAAACCCAAAAAACTGTGCAAAAGAATAGATATTAAACTATGAAAGCAACTGATATGAAATCAAAATAACAACATAGAGTCAGTTTTTGAGAGTAATGCAAATGCTAGAAGCAAAATAGCATTAAGAGGATGCAAAAGCAAAAGATACAAAATACAAGCCAGGTAGCATGCTTTTATAGACCAGGGAGAGGGAGGAGGTGGCAATACCGACCAATCAGGAGCAACCATCTATCGGACTAAAGATAGCAAAGTATCTTCCCAAGATAGCTAATGAATGTTCACATGTAGGAAGGTGACACCTCATAACCACTCACCTAATTAAGCATGATTTATTAACCTAAGCAAGATTAAAAAAAGGTGTAGGAAAAACCTAGGAATAATAGGGAAAATAAATAACCCAACTAGGAAATAAAAACCTACACTAACACCCCCCCTTAAGCAAAGCTTAGGTGGATGTGGAAATGGGTCTCGACAAGTCAAGCCTGATGAGGTACCCATGAACAATGATTTCCCTCCAAAAGAGAGAAAAGCCCTCCCCAAATAGAGAGAGAAAATACCCCCCCAAAGTAGAGAGAGTCATGACTGCGAGTGAGAGGAAGAAGCCCCCCCGAAGATGAAGCATCCCGCACCCCCAGCAAAGCTCGAAAATGAAGGAACTTGCTCTCAGTGAAGGGTTTGGTGAATATATCAGCAACCTGCTCAGAAGTCGGACAGTAGTGAAGGTCGATGACATGGCCATGGATGAGCTCCCGGATGTAGTGCATGTGGACCTCTATGTGTTTGGTCCGTTGATGATGGACCGGATTCCGTGAGATCTGAATGGCACTCTGGTTATCACAAAATATGACCGATGGTCATCTGATCTGAATACCAAACTCAATGAGAAGATTCAGAAGCCAGATGGTCTATGTGGCAGCATTCACAGCCCCCCGATACTCAGCCTCAGTAGAAGATAGAGCAATAGCAGATTGCTTCTTGCTCGACCAACAAACAGGACCAGAACCAAGTGAGAAGCTGTAACCTGAAGTAGAATTGCGATCCTGAGAATCGCCTGCCCAATCTAAGTTTGTGTAGCCCACCAAGTCAAGATCAATACCCGCTGCATAGTGAATCCCAAAACTATGAGTACCCTGAATGTAGTGAAGGATCCGCTTGGCTGCTTTCTAGTGCAGCTCATGAGGCTCCTGCATGAATCGAGAGACCATGCCTACAACATATGAAATGTCAGGTCTCGTATGAGTTAGATAAATGAGACTCCCAACAAGTTGTCGGTACAAAGTGCCATCAACAAGGGGTGAAGAACACTGAGCCTCAAGTTTGACTCCAGAAAGAAAGGGAGTCGGAGCAGGCTTACATTTAGCCATATGAAACCTCGAGAGCAAATCTAGAGCATAATTGGACTGTGTGATTGTGATCCCGGAAGCAGACTGGTAGATATCAATCCCGAGAAAGTAGTGCAACAAGCCCAAGTCAGTCATCAAAAACCTATCATGAAGGGTAGTTTTGATAGCCCTAATGGTGGATGAAGAACTCCCTGTGATTAGCAAGTCATCAACATACAGAACCAGAAATAGGAGTGAATCATCCTACTGCAAAATGTAGACATTGGGATCTGAATGGCACCGAGTGAACCCAACTGATAGAAGGAAGGAGTCCATCTTGGCATACCAGGCCTGAGGAGCCTGTTTGAGGCCATAGAGAGACTTCCGAAGACAGCACACAAGTGAAGAATCCTGAACGAACCCCTGTGGCTGCTCCATGTAGATCTCCTCTTGAAGGTCACCGTGAAGAAAGGCACTCTTCACATCCATCTGGTGTACTTCCAAACGGTTGGCTGCAGTAATGGCAAGAACAAGTTGGATGGAATTCATTCAGGCAACTGGCACAAAAGTCTCAGAGTAGTCAATCCCAGGAACTTGGGAGAATCCTTTGGCGACCAAGCGAGCCTTATGCTTGTCAACCGACCCATCTGCTGCAAATTTTGTCAGATAGATCCACTTACATCAAACAAGTTTTCTTCCCTTAGGAAGAGGGACAAGATCCCAAGTGTGGTTCCTCATCAAGGAACTATACTCCTCCTACATAGCTGTATCCCACTCGGGAATACCAGAAGCCTCATGAAAAGACTGTGGATCTGAGGCAGTGGCAATGAAAACATGTGGAGCATCCTAGAATTGTGAACGAGTCCTCCTGGTGTCTGATGGATCCCCAACCCAATCACCTGCACACTACAAAGTTTGTCTTGCCCAAAGTGGACTGGAAGATGGAGAATGTGGAGAAGAATCATTAGCCTCTAAATGATGACTAGGAGAGGAAAGAGGCGAGTCCTCTGAATCACTCTCGTCATCAGAAGAAGATTGCTCAGGTGAATCTGACTCATGAAAAGATCTGTCATGTACCCCAAGTGACTCCAATGTCAATGTAGAAGGAGGTGGAGAAGTGATAGAAAGTGAGCTCGAAGAGACCTCAAACTGAACACTCCTCTCAATGAACAACTCATGTGTAGTAGGGTGGAGCAACCGATAACCCTTCACACCATCAGGGTAACCTACAAATATGCAAGGTCTGCTCTGCGGATCCAAGGCCTTGTGTTTCTTTGCAGGAATGTGGGCCCATGCAGGAGAACCAAAAACTCGAAAGTGCTTAACTGATGGTTTTCGACCGCTCCAAGCTTCAAAAGGAGTAATTCCCTTCAAGGCTCGACGAGGAACACGGTTCTGGATGTAACAAGCACAGTTAATGGCCTCTGCCCAATACTATGGTGCAAGAGATCTGGAGTGAATCATGCAGTTTTCCATTTCCTTCAAGGACCTATTCTTTCGTTCTGCAATACCGTTCTGTTGAGGATTGTATGGGACTGAATGCTGCAAATCAATCCCCTCTGAAGTGCAAAACTTCTCAAACCGATTGTTGACATAATCACCACCATTGTCAGTGCGTAAAACTTTGATGACATTCCCAGATTGCTTCTCTACAAAAATTTTGAGGTCCTGAAAATGATCAAATACCTCTGTCTTCTATTTGAGAAAGTACACCCAAGTATAGCGAGAAAAGTCATCAATGAATGTGAGAACATATATAGCCCTACTGAATGAAGGATGATGGAATGGACCAACCAAATCACTGTGAACTAACTCTAGTATCTGTGAAGCTCTCCATGCCTTCCCCTTGTCAAACTTTTCCAAGTATGCAACCTTGGCAAACACCACCTGAAAACTGAACTGAAGGCAACCCTGTGACCATGCTCTACTGGTTGAGCTGCTACAAGTAGCGATAGTTAAGATGGCCAAACCGCTCATGCCATAGTCTACTCACATCATCAGAATGAGTGAGCAAAACAGTCGAAGGAGGATCAGGAACAAAGTGAGAAAACAGATAGAGCCTTGACTGATGATCTACTCTCTCAACTGCAACTGTAGAACCACTGTGCAATTCACGAATCTCCACTGAATCAGGAGTGAACTCAACCTGCTTTCCTGAACCTGTGTGAGTGATCTAGTATACCGATAGGAGATTAGTTGATAATGAGGGCACACAAAGAACATCATGGAATGTGCCATCCCCCACATCAACAGACCCTCTCCCACACACCTCAACAGGAGTGTCATCACCCATCAAAATGGAAGGCATAGTACACAGCTCCAAAGATGTAATCTCTTCCTTAGATGAAGCCATGTGGTGCGAAGCACCCGAATCAAGAACCCAAGTGGATGGTGAAGAAGCAACTGCTACAAGGGCCTTGCCCTTTCCTTTCCCCTTGTTGTTTTCTTTTGCCTTGTTAGACCCCTCACTAACACTTTGTTTGATTGACTCAGGAACACTAATATTATTCTTCTCAAGAATGTGTGTCAAGTGATCAATTTGTTTCTTCAGACATTTATGTTCATCATGACCGGGTCTTTTACAGTAGGCACATTGGACCTTCTCTTTCTTAGGCTTGTCCCCCTTGGAAGATTGGGTCTCATTGGTTGCTTTTGAAGCAACTGGTGTCTGATCCTTCTTCTCCTTGCTATTCTTTTGTTTCTTATCCTTATTCTTGTTGTCACTACTTTGTCCTTTCTATTCTTTTGTGCCTTGGTTGGCAGCCAGGGCATGTGACTTAGAGGACTTAAGAGTGCCCATCTGGATTAGCTTATCCTGTTCCCGAGTGAGAGAGATAGCAAAATCATCTAAAGATGGCATGGTGAATTGAGTACCAAGTGCACCCTTAGTAGCATAGAAGGTAGAAACAAATACAGAATATTCTGAACTTAGCTTAGAGAGTATGCTGAGAATCAGTTGTTCATCTTTCTTTTCTATTCCACATTGTTTTAACTGCAGCCTTAGTGATTTCAATTTAGTGAAGAAATCTTGGATTGTGTTGAAATTGCCTGGACTTAAACTTATTAGTTCATTTTCCAACATATGACCCCTCATTGAATCTTGTGTGCCAAATAGAGTTTCTAACTTTGTCCAGATTTCATTTGGTGAATTTAAAGACTCAATGTGAAAGAGAAAATCAGGAGAAACAGACAAACACAATGTTCCATATGCCTCATCACATTTGTTAAACCACTTAGGCTTATCTTCATCTTTAGCAGGTTCAGTTTCAAGTCCCATAGTTATCCTATGTAATCCAGCTTTCCTTAAGTAGATTGTCATGCGTGATTTCCAATCAAAGTAGTTGTATGGAGTTAGGATGGGCACTGTTGTTTGATCCATGATGAAGAAGTGCAGAAAATAAATTGAAAAGAAGAGAACACAATCAAGACAACCCCCCTTTTCACTCAATCAGAGAACCCCCCCCAAGAAAATTGATTTTGGCACTTTATAATTAGTGCGTTTACAATGATGGAGTTGTTTTCCAGAGTTTTACAAATGTCCAAAAATGGACCCAAATACTAAAGGTACAAAAATAATCGTTGAATGACAACTTCAAACCTACATAAATGTGTAGTGCTCGGAAAAATATCCACTTTCAAAAAAAGAATGACCTCGATACGAGATCATATGAGAAAGTTATAGCAGTTTGAAGTTCAAAAAACGAGGACTGTCCTTTAGATCTGATGAGAAAACTTAAATTTTGGAAAAATGGGATCATTTGAGAGAAAACCGATTTTACCACTGCAAAGAGCATGAAATTCTAACCACTTTCAAAAAAAAATTCGTTGAGAAATACCTCTGTATGACTGAGAATGAGCCGTTTGAATATCAGTGGTAAGAATGAAAACTGCAATGGTGAAGGGTCCAGCTGAAACTTTCTGATGCGATTTTCTCACGATTTATTGACTGCATGAAAAAAGTAACTGATACCCAGATGGTTTTTTTATGCGACGAAAAAAACCCAGATGGCGTTTTTCTTTATCACTTGCAGAGAATGTGGCCACAGTGTAAAAAAACGTCTTTAGCAATGAAAAAACGACATGCAGAGCTTCAGGTGTCCAATCTGGACGAAATTTATATGGAAATGGAGGTTTTTGGGCCTTCCAGAAACAATGGAAATGTTCTTTTGGCCTGAAAAAACCCCGTTTGAAAGATGCTTCACAAAATGTGAGTTTCAAACCCCCGTTTGCAACTTTGTCTGCCGATCTCTGATTTCGGTGAAACAAAAGCCAGATCTAACTTTCTTGAGCCTCCTGGACGCGTTGGAACAGCAAGAAGTGCCACCAGTATAACCAGAATGCTGCAATCACCCAGATTTCATAAAACACATGTGCAAACCCAGAGATTAAAAAATTTCCGTCAAACTCTTCTGATTCTCCAGATCATCCAAAGATGCAAGAGAAGAGTATACTGAGTTTTTCAGAAACCTGAAATAAGCTTTATTAGCCCCCCCTAAATCTCACAAATAAGGAAACTAAATCTACTCTTGCACATAGAAAAGCTCTGATACCATGTTAGAATCTAAAAAGATTATAAACGCAGAAAACTAGTGCAAAAGAATAGATATTAAACTATGAAAGCAACTGATATGAAATCAAAATAACAACATAGAGTCAGTTTCCGAGAGTAATGCAAATGCTAGAAGCAAAATAGCATTAAGAGGATGCAAAAGCAAAAGATACAAAATACAAGCCAAGTAGCATGCTTTTATAGACTGGGGAGAGGGAGGAGGTGGCAATACCGACCAATCAGGAGCAACCATCTATCGGACTAAAGATAGCAAAGTATCTTCCCAAGATAGCTAATGGATGTTCACATGTAGGAAGGTGACACCTCATAACCACTCACCTAATTAAGCATGATTTATTAACCTAAGCAAGATTAAAAAAAGGTGTAGGAAAAACCTAGGAATAATAGGGAAAATAAATAACCCAACTAGGAAATAAAAACCTACACTAACACCCTTGAGGTTTTGGCCTTGTCTTGTTTAGTCTTCTTAGACATTTATGCACCTTCTTAGGTGAGTTTTTGCACCCTCTTAGGCGAGTTTGGAATTTATGTGCCTTCTTAGGAAAGTCATGTTGACATCATGTTGACATCATGTGTGATGTTCTCTAAGGTGTGACCTTTCATGTATTTAGCAAAACCCCTTTGTTGTTTTTGTAAATCACCTTTTACGATGGTGTTATTTATAACACCCCTTGAGGTTTTGGCCTTGTCTTGTTTAGTCTTCTTAGACATTTATGCGCCTTCTTAGGTGAGTTTTTGCACCCTCTTAGGTGAGTTTGGAATTTATGTGCCTTCTTAGGAAAGTCTTTGTTCCTTCTTAGGTGAGTTTTTGCACCTTAGGCAATTTTTGCATTTTTGTGCATTCTTAGGCGAGTCTTTTCACCTTCTTAGTCGAGTTTATGTGCCTTCTTAGGTGAGTTTATGCACCTTATTAGGTACTTTTGCAAATTGGTTCATGGATTCAGCATAACATAACTTGTTGATTTATGGACACCCCTTTTAGCATGGCCATCGAGCATAATGCACATTGATTGATAGTAGAGCTATGTGTTTCATAAGTGTTTAGCATAACACATCTTGTTAGCCTTGTAGAACCCATTCTATTGCATGGAAACCTAGCATAATTTAGCTTGATAACAAATAGATCCATGTGGCTCATGAGTTATGTGGTATAACACAGGTTGCTAGTCCTCATGGGAGCATTATTTTGTCTAACATTTATTCGATGGAGGACGTTTGATATTTGAGACAATTTAAGATTGAGGTCTCTTTGCCTTACCAAATCAAATCCCTTTAGTACTAACCTTGTGTTTTTGTTGTGTGTCTTCTTCATGTTTTCGTTATGTTTGCATCGTGTTTGTATTCATTTTGTTATCATTTATGTGTTATTTTATGTCATGTGTTTTCATCATGTATGCTTCGTGTTTTCAACATGTATGTTTGTGTATGTAGTCTTGCTACATTTCATACATGTGTGTATGTTCCTTTGTGTTTATGTTGGTTTTCCATGGGATCTTGGATCCTGGGGACTTATGTGGTCCCCCTAGTTCCTTAGTCATACTATCTCTTCAACATATAGACAATTAGATCCCTCTTGACCTAATTTTTTTTATTTTAGTGAATCTGAGCATAAGTTCATTCTCCCACTAAAGTGGGGGCTAAATGTAGCAACGTAAATTATCACTCTTGACAATTTCACACTATGTTTTACTCCCTCTTAAATTATTGGACCTAATTGAACCCCTAATTTCCTAAATTATGCATTCCATGGCCTATTTTTAATAATTACTAACAAATTGCAAGCATAAAACAAATGCATTCATCTAATACTTTTCCCTCAACATTGTAATTTCTAGAAAATAGGGTTGGGACACTTATGACCTATGGTGAATGGGTCCCATTTTGGTCTAAATGTCCTCTATTTTGGCTCCAAATTCAAATATGTCAAAGTTGGCACTTTATTATTTGCAATTAAAATGTCTAAAGTTGTCTGTTGGGATTTAATTTGTGGAATTTAGAGTAATTACATATAAATACCTAGTTATTGTATCATTTCAAACCTAATAAAAAACTAAGTGCAAGAATTATTGTTAAGAGCATTATTAGGCAAGTTAAGAGCAACATTTTAGTCATTTATTGCAGCAATTCAAGATCCAACCATCAAGTCAAATCATATGTTCAAGTTTATGTTTACATTATCATTGTTTGTGAAGGGTAACCCTTTTGTAGTTCTCCAAGAAATTCAATAAAATCAAGCAAGAAAGATCCAAACCTTTACGAGATGTGCAAGAGATTAGTCCTTCAAGGAAGCCATTAAAGGGTTGTGAGTTGTAGTCCATTGTTGATTCACCATTCCTTCCTATCATTTATCCTTTTAGCATTGGCATTGCCATTGTGGAAGTGGAAACACTAACACGAGGTTTGATTAAAGCAAGCCCCTAAATGGCACAACCCTTCCTCTCTCTTTGAATGTGTAGGTTTTAGGTTTGAAGGAGATTGAAGGGATTTTGAAGATCAATTATCCATTGTTGCATTCAAAACTCTACCTCTTGACAACTCATGGAAACTCACCTACAAAACTATCCAAAAATGATGGAAAGCTCTGATTCAACACCAAAGGAATGTGAAAATAGATCTAAAATCCCTCTACAAGGAAACTTACACCATATGGAAAATTAGTCCTCCAAAAATAGGCTCAAATTTATACCATAGGTGAATAGTGTCTTGCTCTATCCATTTCAATTGTCTGAATTTTTCTGTGACTTTTTGTGCTTGTTGTATTTACATTAGAACAATCATTTTCATCATTAACTTAGTCTTTGCATTGTGTTTCATCACTAAGTTCATCCTAGATTTGGTCAAGGGTTGGTTGACTCACCTTTCAAGCTATAATTAATCATATACCTTATCCAAAATCCATCAATTCCCCACTGCCCTCAAATCTTACATGAAATGTCTAGGAAAAGTGCCTAAACCCCAAGGTGAAATATTAGGTGTTTCACTTTTTCATTGTATCATCAACATATTGATATTCTAATGTGTTTATCTTCTTTATCTTGTCTATCTAATTTTCTTTTGTTTATTTTCGTTTAATTTGTCTACTTGGTTGTCTATGGAGGTGGAAACACCAGAACAAGGTTTTGACTAAAGAAAGCCTCAATATAACTATTGGAAACAAGCAACATAGAGAGGGGGGTGAATCAGTGTTTTGTAAAAATTAAATTTATTATTTTGATCTTTAACCCACTTAAAACATTCAACCAAAAGAAATATGCATGAACAGAAAGAAAACAACCACAACACTATAAGACAAGGATGTTTATGTGGAAACCCTATTAGGGGAAAAACCACAATGGATGGCCAATCCATAATATGATCTGAGTATACTAAAAAGGAAGATTACAATGTGGGAATGCACTTGCATTCAAGTGCACTTCCTAGATCTCATTGCTCAAAATAGAAAAGCACGCTACCTTTCAAAGATTTGGATTAGATCCAAAAGAATGAACTGAGAGAGTAGCATCTACAAATTCTTGATTACAGTTTTGGTTAGGCTTAGTAGTCGATCTTTTGTCCTTCTAACTGATTGTGCACTTCTTCTCTACTCTACTCTAACTCATATCACAAAATCTTTAATGCACAAGTGAAACTATGCATAATCACTCAATCACCCTTCTAGAGCTCACTGGATTTTTACGTGGAAACCCTATTAGGGGAAAAACCACGGTGGATGGCCAATCCACAATATGATCTGAGTATACTAAAAAGGAAGATTACAATGTGGGAATGCACTTGCATCAGGCACACTTCCTAGAGCTCACTGCTCAAAATAGAAAGGCATGTTGTCTTTCAAAGATTTGGATTAGATCCAAATGACTGAACTGAGAGAGTAGCATCTACAAATGCTTGATTAAAGTTCCAGTTAGGCTTAGTAGTCGATCTTATGTCCTTTTGATTGATTCTACACTAATCGCATTTTGTTTTCACAGTCCATAATAGTTCACTTCAAGATTTCCTCAAATCCGGTGTCTACAAAGTGATGTGATCTTGTGGCACCCCCTACATCGGGGAAATAGGTCGTTCCATCAACACAAGAATTAAGGAACATGGTGCTGACATAAGGCATGAACGCATCTTGAAATCGGCTTTAGCTGAACACTCCTCTAAGACGAAGCATCACATTGCCTTAGAAGACACCAAAATCCTTTTCAATGAAGACAACTTCTTTAAGAGGAAACTTAAAGAAGCCATTGAAATCAGCAAGCATCCCCACAACCTCAACCGAGATGGGGGATGGACTCTTAGCTTCTCCTGGAAACCCCTTTTAAATAATCTCAATGTGATCTCTCCTAGTCAATCTTGATCCCCCTTTCTCTCCCTCTTCTTTTCCCTCCCCTCCTAATTCCCCCCACTCCACCCCCGCCTTCCTCTCTTGGGCCCTCTTCCCGCTGTACTCCTCATCTCTCTTCTTCCTCCTTTCCCTCGTTCGCTTATCTTTTATCATTTTTATTAATTTTATTATTATTAATTTATCTTCTTTAAATTTGTCTTCCTTGCTTGACTTCTCTTATTTTGGTTTGATGTTTATTTTGGGGTGTGTGATCCTGTCCTTTACGCTCCTTTTGTTTCTTTGTGCTTTTTGTAGCTTTTACTTTATATTTTTTAAGGATTTTTTCTCATTGTTAAGGTTAATTTTCACGTTAATATGTTGTTCAATTTTATGCGTTTTTGATTGTTCTAGTTATTTCTTTATTTTTTTTGTTGGTATATTATATTCATCTTTATGTTCTTTATTATTTTTGTCATTTGTTCCTCCTTATTTAGCGTTTATGATGGTATTTGAATTAGTCCCCTTTTATTTATTTATTTTCCTTCTTTTTCCTCTTTAGTTTATCACATATTAACCTTCCAATTTATAATAATCAATATATTTAGGTTTATTATTAATAATTATCTAATTTAAATTAATTAATATTTGTTTTATTTTAATTGGTTCTCTTTCCATCTTTCTTTTATTTTTGTCTTTTGAGTTTATCATTTTTTAATCTTCCATTTGATAATATTCTTATTTATCTTTATTCTCTTTCAATTGTTTTCATTGATTTTTTTCTTATTTGGGATTTTCACCTTTTTGTGTCTTATTTTTTTTAAATTTATCTTTTCTTCTTTTATATCTTTCTTGATTGTTTTTCTTTGAATTAATTTTCATTATATTATTTCTTTTAATTATCTTACTTTTTGCTTCTTTATTTCTCACTTTTGTTTAATTTTTTTGTTTTTAATATTGTCTTTTATTTTGTTCTCTTCATTCTCTTATTTTTTGTGTCTCTTCTATTGTTTTCCCCTTTAGGTGGTCATTACTTCTATCTTCTTTTTATCTAATTTTTTAATTCTCTTCTTTTGTTTGCCTCTCCTATGTTTTTTTTTTTTAATTTAGTGTTATCATTGTTATATTTTTTGTCTCTTTTGATCTTACTTCTTTCTTTGTTCTTGGCAGGGAATTCTTTTTCTTTCCCTTTTATCCTTAGATTTTTATACTTATTAGTTTTTTTGGGTTTTTGGGCTTCCCAACCCTCTCACCTCTCTCCTATTTCTATCCAAGTCTGCTATCTTATCTTTCACTTCTCTCTCTTTCTGCCTTTCATCCTGATGATGGATCATGGAGTATGATCTGAAACGTTGATGTAAAAATATGCACACAGTTTATCCAAAAATCTCGAAGTGATTCTACACTTCTACTCTACTCTACTCTAACTCATATCACAAAATATTTAATGCGCAAGTGAAACTATGCATAATCACTCAATCACCCTTCCGATATTCGCAACACACATCAACACACCTTATTCACACACCAAAATTATATAATTGATCATTTATATATATCTGCAACTAAGAATTTAATTGCAACATGTCAGCTTCAATAAGACTTAAAAATATTTACAACTGATGGCTCAAATCATGAATAATATTCAATGCGCATCTACAACGGTCAACCACAACTTAGCTCAGACCCAAATCAAAATGATTGAACACAAAAACATTTGAGTAAACACTCCTTGAATATTCGCGACATGTTATATCAACTGGGTCAGCCACCAAACACTAATGAATAAAAAGATATCCAACCGGATCTCCAAACTTACACACAATTTGATATGAGGCACTGAGATTTTTGAATAACACAAGACATACATTGATCAACCTCCCATGAGATCGACAACTCAAAATAACAAAAAAAAATATGCATGTGAATCGATGAACAAAAAACTATCAGATGCTCTGTGCTTCCTTGACTGTCTTCAATTTGTTTGTTAGTATGAATAAATGATGATGTGTGGCTCCAATCACCAACTAGGGTTGCCATCAATGACAACACTAGAAAAAATTTGCAATGTCTCTTGCCAACAATCTCCCCCTTTAGCATTGATGGGAACACTTAGTGAAAAATGACTAAGTGTCAAATCAGTACCAGCATAAATTACACTGCCACTTCAAAAATTCAAAAAGAATCTTCAATCTCAGCTCAAAAATGAAAATCCCCCTAAGATGAATATACATTTTTCACTGTACAACTCTCCCCCTTTGACATCAATGGAAAAATTGGGGAAACCATAAAAAAAAATCAAAATTTCAAACTCTACAAGCATGATCTTGTAACTTAGACAAATTTGAAAACATCTACAAATTCTCTCTTCAACATGCTTAAATTTGTGTCCCAAACCCTTTTGAGACTCTCCAGAATTGTTATGTGACCACAAACAAAATAAGATCATGTTTTTGTGGACTCAAGATTCATTGGGTCACTAACTACCATAGCATCTTTGGCTTCCTTTAATGCACTCACCATTATTTCAATCTTTGGACCAATTAGTCCTCTAAGCTCACATTCTCTTCCTACAATCCTGTCATTTTCATGCTTCAAGCTCCTTATTTTGTCAAGTAGAGATGTTACTTGACCTTCTTGCTTACCAACATCACTAGCTAACGGATCAAAAGCATCATAAATGGTAGCCAATTTTTTTTCAAGACCTTTCACCTTCTTCTCATTGTCTTCAATAAATTTGGACAAAACTAAACATGACTTATAGGCCTTTCCACCTTTAGATAGAGAACCTTGAATATTCTTCATACAAGTGGCTAACAAAGTTTTATCATTTGCAATCATTTCTTTCAACCTACTAAATCTTTTTCCATCAAACTCCTTCTGCACTTTAACCATGGCTGATTTTTCAAGAGACTCAAAATGAGTACATACATAATTTATGAGCTTCTTTAGTTCACCGGAAGAGGAACTAGACAGATCCTTAACATGAGTTGGAATAATTTTATCTAGAACTCCAGATGTAAGACCCAAAAGTTCATTATCCTCAACATGGGACTTCAACAATTCTTCTTTGGCTTTTGCCTGGGTAAAAGATTCAACTTTCATTTTCTGAATTAGGGACAAGGTGGATAGATCGATCAGGCCTTCAACCAATTCAGGATCAAATTCTTCCTATTGTTCCACCAGAAATTTCTTCACTGCCTCAACAGTGTCTCTTGCTTCCACTGGAATTTCCTTAACTTGAACCTTTTCTTCTTCAACTTCTAGTTCTTTAGTAGCTATTTCTTGATTGCCTTTAGGAGCTTCAACTTCTTCATTTGACATCTCCTTTCCTTCAACTAATACAACCTTAGGAGCTTCAGTCTTGTTGATGGTGTTTTCTGCACAGCAACAACTCAGACAGAAAATGATATTCTATCTCTCTTGAAAGATAATCTTCAACAATAAATTGCTAAAAACCACCCCAAGGTCTCTCGGGTGTCAGGTCATGACAATGCATAAACAACTCAGATAATATGTGAAAATGCTGGTAATCACAAGGGGGCTTACAAATGAACAATGCTGGAAGTAAATTTTCATCAGATGCGACAATATGGTGATGCTTTCAACCTTAAAACTAACCGAGATTCAAAATAAACAGCAAAAGAGATAAGGGTTTAGAGAGATTCTATTCTATTCTAACTCTTAAGATTAACAATGCAAATGATAAACACTTGAAATGGACCAATCCCAACGAAACCAATCTCTGCTTGACCAAGATTAATCTGCAATCTTACAGAAACAGTGCAATCTTCTAAGGTTTTAAATTTTCGGATCATGAACATTCACCCAAGACAACCCAATTGCTGACTGAAATGAATAAATCTCATGGTGGGACAGGCTGGTGGATGGAGCTGGCTGATGGTGGACATGGTGTCATGGAGGCATGGTGGAACCAGATCTAAATCTAAACCTAACAACCTTGAGCAATTTGAAAGATAGAATCATAAGAACCATGCAAGATAAATCAACACAAAAGAGATCACCAAAAAATCACAATGTCTGCAATTGCATTGAATCACCGAATTTCAGCAACAATTCCTGTGTTCTGTTACATCACTTGCTCAGAAATTGACTAGCTTCTACCTCTACTCTACTGCTAAATTCGCTTTCTCCTAATCCTCTCCTTCTACTATTCTATCTAGCTCCCTTTTTTTTTTTTTACAAATGAGGCACAACTGCCATTTATAGAAAACCTCAAACATGTCGGCCTAACTAGATTTTACAATAATAATTGGCCTCGAAACAGGTCGGCCTGGAGAATTTCAAAATAGGACAAGATTTGCATTAAATGCATGAATATTATCCATGTCGGCCTACGATCTCCAGCAAGATCGAATTTGTGTGTCCTCCAGAAAGTCCTCCAGCTGTAGACAGTTTTGGCACGGATTCTTAGGCAGGTCCCACTTTGAAAATTTAATTTGAATGCTTCCAGATTTTTCCCTTTGGCACGAATCCATATGCGAGTCCCCCTTTTTAATATTTGTTTAGTCCCGAAAGAATAGATACCATCATTAATAGCCCACATGTTCAAATTAAATTTGAATAAAATTTTGACCTTTAAGAAAAACTTACACTTTTATAAGGAAACTTTCCATTTTCATAATTTTTTCCATTTTTGGAAATTTTATTTTCAACATTTTTTGTCTCAAGAAATTTTTATTTTCACGATCATTTTTAAAAAAAATTCATTTTTGGAGAAAAAAAATAAATCATTTTCGGAAAAATTTCCATTTCGGGAAACTAGACCAGGGGGAGAATCCGGGAAAATCCAGGTCAGGCGGACTCTAGACCAGAATCCAGAAAAATCCAGCCAGACAGGATTCCGGGAAAATCCAGCCGGACAGGAAAATCCCGGACTGGCAAAAAATTCAGCGATAGATCATCAAAACGAACCAAGAATGCGCGAAACATCGTGTAATATATCAAATTAAAGCATGGGATGCTGAGCATTTATCATCAAATTCATCAATTTAATCTAGTATTTCAATTTGCACAAAGCCTGACAGAAAATCCGGAAAAATCCGGGTGGACCGGATTTCCGCGGACGACATAAAATTCCAAACTTTTGGCACATTCCGGAAAACTGAAGAAATCCGGGAAAATCCGGGTCGGGCGGAAAATCCCGGACAGAGGCAAAAATCCGGAAAACTGAAGAAATCCGGCATTTTCAAAGAAATCGGGAAAATCCGGACGGACCGGAAAATCCCGGATTGGGGTAAAAACCCGGATTTTTGCACAGAGCCGGACTTTGAGCAGAATCCGGAAAAATCCGGACGGACCGAAAAATCCCGGATTGGGGTAAAAACCCGGATTTTGCTCAAAACTTAGTTTTTTCAAAGTGCAACATGGGGAAAACACTTGGGCGAGCAAGATGAACATCTAAGGATCTCCAAAGGCAACCAAATCAATAAAATTAAGGGGCCAAAAGACACCAAAAGCCAGAGCAAAAAGAGGGTCCCTACTTTCAGTGGGGCGTGTGTACAAAACTGCACAACAAATGGCGACTCCGCTGGGAAAATGCTCCAGAGCATTTTGATGATGAACAAGAATCATGAACCCAGAATCTCTGGTTTCAATCTCCCTATCAGGCAAACAAATCAAAATGCAAGATTAAAGAGTCAGAACCTAGGATAGACTGGACCTTCCATAAACTGAAAATCCAAGTGTGTGCAAGTGAATTCATTTCCCTCCTTAAGCTACTGTAGAAACCAGGCTCAGTCAAGTTGGGCTACGTAAAGATTCTAGCTCCAAAAGCAACCTGGATAGAGCCTCGCTGCCAGTCAGGCATCCATAGCCCCGACGAGGTTATCGATGTGGTTCTCCTGAACATAGCTCTACTGCCAGCCAGGCGTCTATAGCCCCGGTAGAGATGTTCAGCTACTCCTGATAAGTTGAATTCTTTCCTCTGACTCTCAATATTTTCTCTTCTTCTTCTTTTTTTCTTTCTTTTGATATCTTCTTTTTCTTTTTTCTTTTTTCACTCTTTTCATTTCAACCTGTGAACGGTGAAGTCCACACTCAGGGCTGAGAACCACAGTGGCACTGAAGCAGAAATATGATTTTTCACCCAACAAGACCTTGCAAGGACCCTACTGCAGCCTTCAGATTCTTAAGATGTATGAAGGATATAAGATTTCAGAATACTTCATGTTCGAGTCAGACCAATGACCCATTCTCCTTAAATCAAACATTCAGACTGCTTGACACCAACAAAAGATCATTGACCATTAATTCAAGACACATGACTAAAGTCCATCAATAAAACACTTAGAACAATCCCAGATAATAAAGAATTATTGCACAGGAAGGACACCTCCCCAACCAGAAAATAGAAAACCCAAGCCAGAGAAGCAAAACAACAACCAAACCGAAACCCAAAGCAAACTAAACTAGCCAAAACAGAAGCAAGAAAAAGCAATCCAAACTAGGCAATCTATTCTAAAGAAAACAAAACAGACAAAAGCAAAAGAAAAGCAGACCGGGCTGCATTTATTCAGATCAACACTATGTACAGAGAGACTCAAAGTGGCTCATGATCAGACAGGATGAACTGAGACTCATCCCCACATGATTAATCAATGCATGGACAAGCAATAAGGTGAAGGTAACAGTCCTCAGAAATGCAAACTTGTCTTTATATTCAAAAAAATAAATCTCCATATTGCAGCATGCAAACTCAACCCCATAGCTAGGAATAATTAATAGTTGAGGCAACTCATCGGGACCATGCTTGACCCATAAGCAAGTTGTCTTTCCTAAATCTCCATAATCAAATTGACAAGATTCAAAATTTCTAGCAAAGAAAGAAACAACCTGATTTTGTATTTCTGCAGACTGAATGTCGTGTTCATCATCCTGCACTTGTGAAGAGTTGATCATAGTGTCGTCAGGGGTCCTCCATTGATGGTGCAATACTCCACTTGCATTTGAAACATGCAAGATAGAATTAGAGGAATCATTACATGATGCAGAGTGAAATTCATATCGAAGACTTTCAGACCTAAAAACATGGAACTTTTCACCTGTTTGAGTATTTCCATGAGGGATCAACAATGAAAACGCAGGGGCATTATCTTGTACAACAATTTCCTCAGCAGGATGCTCATCCGAAGGTATCACAGATTGATCTTCCAGCACATTCTCACCTGGAGAAGTTGGGGCATATTCACCAATACTAACTGCGACATTTCTGTTTTCAACATCATTCATATTTTCCTGCACATTAGCATGAACCACGTCAGCTACCCCATCAATAACGCATAGAATCTGCGAGTTTTCATTATGCAATTCATCAATAAGCTGGGGAAAAATAGAATTAGATAAATGAGAAGACTCCCTGAATTCATCTTTTGCTGGCACTAGCTCGGATTCTTGATCACAATCATCGGGAACGTTGATCACTTCACTGAGTGCTTCCTCATGTTCTTCAAGACATTTATCAGCAACTGGTTGACATTCCTCAGTCAGAGACTCGTCTAATGCATCTGTCTGTGCATCATTTGCGTGTAAGAGTAGCTGTACTTGTTCCTTCACCTCCTTTATGACTGTCTGGCACTGTAAACAGGTGAATTCTGAATGCTCTTCCTCATGTATCCTGCACCAAGCCGGTAACAACAGCTCCTCTAGGTAGACTCCAAAACCTAGGCTTGACCAATCTCTTATAATTCTGGCAACAAACTCTTTGTATCTGGTCTGTATCACATCTTCGTCTTGGAAAGGAACCTCTTTTTCGGCCTCCACTATATTTTCTGGAACTTGACTAGCCTCCACAGGAGCATCCTCCTTGATCTCAGTAGGTGATTCTTCACTTAAATATTCCTCCGTTGTCTCTGACGCCTCATATTCATCTTCATGACACTCAGTTCCTTCCAAAGTCGCGTCAACATCAGTTGCAATGCCGTCCCTGGATTCAGAAGTAGTCAGCCCTTCTGCAGTGCATTCTTTGCTTAACTCACCTTTCCACTCCAGGTATTCTCCAACTTTAAAGATAATGTCCCCACACGAACGACAGATGAATTCTGAATGGGCTGCATCATGGACTCTGCACCATTTAGACGAAAGGAAATCCTGCAAGCACTTACCACTAGCAAACTGACCTTCAACTATCTGTGTAAATGCCTCAACTGCAACATCAATAAACCCTAGATCTGAGGAGGCTAATGGTTCAGACAGATTTTGCATGAAAATGTTCCTTTGCAAGACCATCTCAATGTTGTCTAGAAAGGCCAGACATTCGAACTCATTGTGTCTACAGGTACTGTGAAGCCTACACTTGTCTGAAAATGCACAATGATGTAAACCCTTGCCATTCCATTGATTTATCCTCCTATTCAAGGACTTACAGATTTGAAAAAAAGTCAATCTGAAGACTGCTTCCATTATGAAAAACATAACGCTGCTTTTCCATCTTGACTCAGAACTTGAATTTTCAGATTTTGAGATCTGCCGTATCTCAGATTTACAATATAAAGGCTCATTCAGTCTTCCAGCAATGTCACCTTGTTCGCCCTCCTTCTAGCGCCAATCTGTTGATGGTGTTTTCTGCACAGCAACAGCTCAGACAGAAAATGATATTCTATCTCTCTTGAAAGATAATCTTCAACAATAAATTGCTAAAAACCACCCCAAGGTCTCTCGGGTGTCAGGTCATGACAATGCATAAACAACTCAGATAATATGTGAAAATGCTGGTAATCACAAGGGGGCTTACAAATGAACAATGCTGGAAGTGAATTTTCATCAGATGCGACAATATGGTGATGCTTTCAACCTTAAAACTAACCGAGATTCAAAATAAACAGCAAAAGAGATAAGGGTTTAGAGAGATTCTATTCTATTCTAACTCTTAAGATTAACAATGCAAATGATAAACACTTGAAATGGACCAATCCCAACGAAACCAATCTCTGCTTGACCAAGATTAATCTGCAATCTTACAGAAACAGTGTAATCTTCTAAGGTTTTAAAGATTTTCAGATCATGAACATTCACCCAAGACAACCCAATTGCAGCTGAAATGAATAAATCTCCATAATTGAACCAAGCACAATGAATATAAAGGTCCAGGCTAACTTTACAAAGCAACTAACAATCAGCTAGCTGCAAAAAGTATGGACCCGGGATTGCTGCAAACACTTCAAACATTAAATCATGAACATCATTGAACCAGATCTAAATCTAAACCTAACAACCTTGAGCAATTTGAAAGATAGAATCATAAGAACCATGCAAGATAAATCAACACAAAAGAGATCACCAGAAAATCACAATGTCTGCAATTGCATTGAATCA